>CM047750.1:3357067-3380447 GCA_026225825.1 Pistacia integerrima
TTATTTGCAATAGAGGTTTTTAGATTACGGCCAATTATATAATTTATCTATCATTAATGAACTTAATAAATATTTACAAATGAAAGGGCTTTAGTACATGATGAATACGGAATATATATTTATGTATAATGTATATTCATTTACAAAAAATTGTGATACAAAATGAACTTGTATTTATGAGAATGTATTTAAGAAATATATTTAAAGGTTCACTGGTTTATTATAAAAATATTCAATCCCTCGAATATAATTGAGTGATAATGATCATCTCTTTCTTAATAGACATTGTATATGTAAAAGGAGTAAAACTGTAACGTTAAAAATAAGAACAAGGCGATTATCTATCATAAATTCAATCACCTTATTTGGGTTCTTTTGACATCAAAATTCTTGACTTCTCTTCACACAAACACACACACACACACACACACATATATATATATATATATATTGGTCTGTATTGGAGCTTCGCTGAGCCTATTCTGTATTTCTGTGTTAGAATTGAATGGGCTTTAATGCTCAAGGGTATAACATATGAGTATATAGAAGAAAACTTGAAAAGGAAGAGTCACCTGCTTCTCCAATCTAATCCTGTTCACAAGAAGGTTCTGGTGCTTCTGCACAATGGAAAACCAATCTCTGAATCTTTAGTCATCCTTGAGTACATAGAAGACACCTGGAAACACAACCCTTTGTTGCCTGCAGATCCTGTCGACCGGGCCATGGTGCGTTTCTAGGCAAAATATATTGATGACGAGGCAATTCAAGAGTTACAGATTCATTTGTGTAAAAAACTTCACACCTGTCATCTATAAAAAATATTTATGAATAGAAGAGAGCTCTGTAGTTACAGGAGTCTACTTGACTGTTTATTTGTATGGTTTATTGTGCAGTGTGTGTTTAGTGCTTTGGCTGCTTACCGTGCCCAAGGACTTGAAAAAGAGAAAGCTGTAGAGTCTGCACAACAAAAACTAGGAGTTCTCAACGAGCAGATTCAAAACTAGAAACTTTTTGGTGAAAACATGAGTTTCCTAGGCTTGGTTTTGGGTTCTATACCTCACTGGCTACAGTTTATAGAAGAACTTGGAGGCATGAAGCTGCTTGATCCTCGTAAGCTTCCATCACTGTATGAATGGACTCAGAAATTGTAGAAACCCCGTTCCTCAAAGAAAAAATGCCAAAGAAAGATGACTTGATCAACTACTTCCGAGCTAGCCAGGAAAACGCTTAAAGATTACAATCCTGTTGAATTTCAGAACTACATACAGGCAAAAACTTTATAAATATATAAAATGTGGTGTAACATCAAATATTATATGGTTGTAAGAATTTCCTCACAACCATTATACATACAAGCATTAATAATATGAAAGTTACATAAGATGGAGTTAATTAATTATTAGTAGGGAATTTGACATTGAGATTAGCATGAGATAAGGCCTTCTGACAACATTCTGGATTATATCGACAACAAAATGGAATTCCAGCTTCACTTATTTCAATCAATGTACCAACAACTAAAACCACCATTATTATCATCTTCAACACAACAACCCAATGGTGGATGGATCCAGGAATTTCACTGGATGGGGGCAAAAAATAAATGAAAAAAAAATTAAAACCAATCATATTCATACTTTTTTGTTTTTTTTTTAGCTTCAACAAAAAGTTACAAAATACAAATAAATATCTTCAAAAAACACAATTTTTGTAAAAATAAAACAATTTTCTATAATTGTCCTCGACAAGTTTTCATCTTATGAAAATGTTGGATAATTATCTCCTCATCAACTGTATTAAATAAATCTTTCTCAATATAGGTGACCAAGAAATCATTCATCCATTGATTTCCCATTCGATGGCGTAACCAACTTTTCACAAGATTCATTGTAGAAAAAGTTATTTCAACGATCACAGTCGCAATTAGTAAAACAAATGCAAGTTTCGCAAGCATATACACCAACGGATACAAAATATCTTTTTTAAGATGAACTAAAATCTTAGCCAAATGACCAATTCCTTCTAACTCAGCAAAATTCATCACAAGAATGTTTGTCAATAACATAAGTCCTTGTATGGTTCTCAAATACCATCAACTCAAATGCAAAAAAATCAGTTGGATAAAATTAGGCAAAACGGATTAACTTATGCTTGTCAAAAGCAAAGAATGAAATACTTGGATCTAAACATGTCATACAAAGAAGCAGATCAGTACTAACCTTAGTGAAACGAGTGTTAAATTTTTGAAGTTGCATATCTATCACAGTATAAAACAATTCAACTCGATAGTGATGCAAATTTTTCATGTGCTCAATTCTTTGTCGTGGCCGCCTTCGAATTACAAACATATCATCCATATTCAAAATGACAATATCATGTTTTCGGCAAAATGAAGAAACTTCACTCAATAAAGATTTTCATCCTTCATCTCTCAACAATTGTAACCGTTGTTTTGGAGACTTTGACTAGGGCCATAACATTTACAATGTCTTGATCTTTTCTCTGCAATGCTTGTGACAACTCATTAGTAATTGCCAATATATTTTTCATCATATGCAAGCTAAATGCAAAATCAAGGGAATAGATTACATCTAATAGATTTAGGGGTGAAATCGAATCAAGTCAAGTATTTGGTAAATCGAACTCAACTCGATCTCTATAGTACTGAGTTTGAGTTTGAGTTTGAGTTTAAGCCTGATCGAACCTGAGAAATCAAGTTTAAACTCGAACTCGGTACTTGAAATTGAAAATCGAGTTTGAACTCGGTACTTGCAATGCTTGTGACAACTCATTAGTAACTGTCAATATACTTTTCATCATATGCAAGCTAAATGCAAAATCAAAGGAATAGATTACATCTAATAGATTTAGGTGTGAAATCGAATCAAGTCAAGTATTTGGTAAATCGAACTCAACTCGATCTCTATAGTACCGAGTTCGAGTTCAAGCCTGATCGAACCTGAGAAATCAAGTTCAAACTCAAACTCAGTACTTGAAATTGGAAATCGAGTTCGAATTCAAGTTCATATAATCGAGCTTTTTTTGAGTTTTAATCGAGTTCAAGTTCGAACTTGATTTCAAGCTCATCTAACAGGGGTGGATTTGCAAATTTTACAACTTTTAAATTACATATGACCCCTATTACTTTAAAAACTGTCAACTTAACCATCGAGTTTGGAAATACTCACGAATATATTGAGTCGAGTTTTACTCGAACTCAACTCGACTAATGCAGAGTCGAGTTTAAGCCAACATCAAGTATAGTTTGAGTGGCTCGACTTGATTTTTACCCCTAAATAGATTACATGCTTCACCCCTTTGTTCAGGATTCAAACCATTATTTGCAAACCCAATAGCTCTTATTCCTTTCATTTTCACTCCCAATAAAATTTTTAAAAACTAATAGATCCCCTTGCATAAAAATAAAAATCACAAAGAATATGTAATAAATATATTAGAATTAAAACCGGGGTTTTACAAAAACAAAATCCAAACTTACCGTAGGGGCCGGCTATTCCGTTCTCAGAATCTCAAAAATTTGTAAGGATAAAATTTAAATAAATAGAAATAGAAAATCTGAAATTTTTAAAAAATTGAGTGGAGCCGTGGTCCCCACTCGTCATTCATTAAATCCGCCCCTGCAACCTTCATCATGGAGCTTGGAGCCACTAACAACTCTTTTTAATGCATGAATATGATAGAATAAATGAACATGTATGTATATATAACATAATTCTTACTATACTTAGAATAATTAATTAACTGCATTTCTTCACATATTTTTTTACATTTAAAATAAGTTACCCATTAACCACAACTACCCTAACAAAACTAATTATGTAACATATTATAATTGATCATCTCAAATCCCTATTTATTATTCCTGGAAATAAAACATTCCCCTGAAAATCTTTTTATAAAATATTGCTGTCACTCTCTCCTCTTACACTATACATAATCAAATAATTTGATTCAAATTCCAACTTATAAATATGTGTGTAAAGAGTTTTTCAAAGCTAATTTTTGCACAAAATTTAGTTGTTACTTATATATCCTGCTTCCTTGTTGATGAAATGATCAATGAATATCCTGTATATTCTAACAACATACCTTACTGTGAATTTATATATCAAGAATTGGGTTTAGGTATTTTTTGTTTAATGAATTCTGCAAAACTACAAAGTGACTTGTTGAAAGTTGAAGCAGAGAACGACCAGCTAGAATCAATATAATCTTTGCCACCACATCATTCATCGTCTTTTCTTTAAACATTATTGCATTGCTGTGAAGGAAACCGTTAGCAAATCACTTCACATTAATTTTCTATCAAATTGACTTGATGAGCATGGGCGACGTGAAGTTGATTGGGTCAACTATAAGCCTATTCTGCAATAGAATTGAATGGGCTCTCAAACTTAAAGGGGTTGAATATGAATACATAGCAGAAGATTTACAGAAAAAGACTTCAATTTTTCTCAAATCTAATCCTGTGCATAAGAAGGTTCCTGTGCTCGTTCACAATGACAAACCCATTGCTGAATCACTGGTAATTTGGGAATACATAGATGAGTTGTGGACGGAGAAGCCTTTGTTGCCTGAAGATCCATGTGAAAGAGCCTTGGCTCGATTCTGGGCTAAATTCGGTGATGAAAAGGTTGGCGAAAAACCAATATTTCAATAAGTCTTAATTGTTTATAAAAATAAATAAAACTATTTCCCGTCTTTATAATTAGGTTCATTAATTTGTGTTCTAAACTTGCATCTAAATGTGTTTGAAACTAGTGTTGAGCATGGGAGCATATAGAGCTTGCTGGCAAGAAGGAGAAGAGAAGGAGAAAGCAATGGAGTGTGCAATAGAGTCTTTACATATCTTGAGAAGTTAATTGAAGGAAAGAAATATTTCGGAGGAGAAGAAATAGGATATTTGGATCTAGTATTGGGTTGGATCCCTCATTGGCTAAACATAATGGAAGAAGTTGGAGAAATGAAGGTTGTTGATGCAGAGAAGTTTCCTTTGATTCATGAATGGTGCCACAACTTCAACCAAATTCCATTCATCAACCAATGCCTTCCCCCAAGAGAAATGCTTGTCAACTATTTTATACCAAGGCTGATAATATTCTGCTTAAAGAGGATTTTGAGCATCAGCTCTCTTTCAAAGGAGCTCTTATACTGCTGGCATGGTTATTACTTACTTCGATCTTTCATACTATTTCTTATTGCAAAATGAATCAGTTGATGATAGCTTGATGTTGAGTTTATAGTCAAGTCAGTATGAGCTTGCCTGGGGACTGGGGTAGGTGCTGGTAACTACTAACTTCAAGCTGAGGATGTTGTGAAGGGTAAGATGGTTATTTGCATAAAAAGAAACAGATTGTTAGCAAATCACTCCCAAATGAAACTCAACCCATCCTTCAAAAACTATTAAAAAAAAAAATCTTGGGTGCCTTTGGTTTATTATTCCTATCTATATTCTCAATATTCTCAATCTTTTTCTCAAAATATTTGTTTGTTTAATTATTTGGGAAATATTATTATGTTTTTTTAATTATTTTAGACCCCTTAAGTTTATTAATTTCATTAAATACCCCTAAAAAAAAGTTTAAAAATTAACAAAAACACCCCTACTCACCCATAGTTGCTAGATTCCGACAACCATAACCTATCACAACGACCTAAAACCATCAAAAGGAGTCGATAAGTCACCGATCTGGTCTTTTTCGACCAGATCCACAGTGGATCTGGTCGAAAAAGTCAGATCTGGCCATCAACGATAACCAAAGAAATAGCCATCGTTGGATGATCAACAACGATCCAAACCTTTCCTTTTCCGGTCGTTGACAACCAGATCGACATATGTGCGGCCAAATTCGACCGACCTGAATCGTAATGCCAAATTTCGACCAGATTTCGACGGTGGTGGCAGAATCTGTGTGGGTAGGTGGGGTGTTTTTATTATTTTACAAAAAAATTTATATATTGGGGTATTTAGTTAAATTAGTAAACTTAGGGGGTTTTTTATAAATTTTTAAATTTTACCTCGTAATAATAACCCTATCCAACTATCCAATACTATCCCTAAAATTATATCCAAAATAATAAACCAAACGCACCCCATATAAGTATCAAAAATTCCCTAAAAAATAGGGAGAACGACATGTTCTCACCCAATGTTTGGCGAAACGACACTTTCCCACCCATCAAGTTTTAAAATGATACTTTCCCACCCTTCGTTAGATTCTATTATGTTTTCCGTTAATATTTTACTGAAAAGACGAAAATACCCTTAAATATTTTACTTTATAAATTTTTTATAATTTTTTAATTAGCCAAAAAGTCAAATATTGAAAAAAAAAACTAGTTAACCTCACTTAAAAAGTTAGAAATAATGCTATAAAATTGTTTAAAGTTAAATAATCTTAATACTGTATTTATTTATAATGTTATCAATATCACATCACTATTATTTATAATGTTTTTCATTTTTACTAATTAACATAAAAAATCAATATTTCTAATTAATTAAATAAATAAAGAAAAAATATATCTTTATACTTAGACTAATAAATAATCGAATAAAGACTTTGAATTAATTACTTTTAATTTATAATAAACTATTTAAAGGTATTTTCATCTTTTTAGTTAAATATCAATTAAAAATACTAACATAACCTAACGAATGGTAAGAAAATGTTATTTTGAAAATTTATAGATAGAAAAGTGTCGTTTCATCAAATCGTGGGTGAAAATTGTCGTTCTCCCTAAAAAATATCAAAACCTTTTATAAAATTATCAAAACCCGTACTATTTTATAGTTTGGATTGTAATATATATCTTTATAGTTTTCTCATTGGTTTAATTATTACTTTAATTTCAATTTCATTAATAATATTGGTGCTAGCTACGCAAGCAATGATGTATAATTAGCTAATTAATTATTTAATCCTGAATGAACCCCTCTTTTCATTTTTTTACTACAATTGTCACATCGGTCAAAATTATAATCCTTTGTATATCCATAAAAGCTTGGTATAATTTTACTCACAACCAACAAGAGGAATCATCAATCATCCACACAAGGAACAAGAAAGCTCAGTTCGTCTTTATTCCTACACCAGGCATCGACCACCTCTTCTCCGCCGTGGACCTGGCTAAGCTTCTCGTCCACCACCTCTCCATCACCGTACTCATCATGAAACTACCTTCTGACTCTAAAGTCAGCGCCTACCTCGACTCAGTCTCTGCAGCCAACCGTATCAACTTCGTTCATCTTGCAAACGATCACATTCCACTTCCTGGATCCAATCCCAGAAAATTCTTCCCTTTATATATTGAATCACATAAACCCCACGTCAAAGCAGCTGTCTCTAAGCTTCTTCATTCCGAGTCAGCCTCCGATGACTCACCCAGACTCGCTGGGTTCGCTCTCGCATGTTTTGTACAGTCATGATCGATATTGCTGATGAGCTTGGAGTTCCGAGCTATATTTACTACACATCGAGTTCAGGGTCTCTCGGTTTGATGTTTCACGCGCATGCTCTTTATGATGATCAGAACATGCACACCGCTGAGTTGAAAGACTCGGATACCGAGTTGGAAGTACCGGTCTCGTTAACCCAATTCCTGCGATGGTTTTGCCTTCTGCGTAAATGGAGAAAGATTGGTCTATGATAGTGTTTGAGCAAGCAAGGAGGTTCCGAAGGGTTAAGGGTATTGTTGTAAATTCATTCATGGAGCTGGAGTCTAATATGATAAAGTCTTTCTCAAATGGTGAAACTGAGACCAACATCTCACCCGTTTATTCTGTAGGACCCATTTTGAATCTTGAGGGTGATAGCATTGATTTAGGGTCAGGTGGGTCCAAAACAAAAGCAGAAATCATGGAGTTGCTTGATGATCAGCCGCCATCATCGGTTGTGTCCCTATGCTTCCGGAGCATGGGAAGTTTCGATGAGGATCAGGTGAAAGAGATTGCCTGTGCACTTGAGCAGAGTGGGCATCGGTTCTTATGGTCCCTACGTCAACCTCCACCAAAGGGTCAGGTCACTGTACCGAGTGACTACACAAATCCAACGGACATTCAAAATCATCTTCTCGTATAAGCTTCATGGATTCGTTCGTCAAAAGCCATTGAACCCTCGTCAAAGAAGCAGTCACTAAGCTAATTCAGACGGAGTCAGCCTCTGGTGACTCGCCTCGAGTCACCGGGTTCGTTCTCGATATGTTCTGTGCGGACATGATTGAAGTTGCGAATGATTTTGGAGTTCCCAGCTACATTTTCTACACCTCCAAGTTCTTTGTGATGAGCAAAACCAGCCCATCACTGAGTTGAAAGACTCGGTCACTGATTTGATTGTCCCGAGTCTCGTTAAGCCGTTTCCTGCTAGGAATTTGCCTATCGTGTTCACAGAGAAAAAGTGGACTACTGTTATGTTTCAACAACCGAGGGGGTTTAGAGAAGCAAAGGGCATTATTGTAAATACATTGAAGGAGTTGGAATCCTATGCGGTCGAGTCTTTCTCTGATGGTAAGTTGAAAAACACCCCACCTGTGTATACACCGGGACCCATTTTGAATTTAGAGGGTGATGAGATTGATCGAGGATCAGGTGGATCCACCTCAATAACAGAGATCAAGGAGTGGCTTGATGATCAACCGCCATCATCGATTGTGTTTCTTTGCCCCGGGAGCATCGACAAGTAATCGGATGAGCAATTTGGATGTTCACAAGAATTGATTCATTCAAAAATTTGTAATTTCATTTTCCCTTTTTGTGAGAATAACAAATGTTACATGGATTGCGGAACTCAGAAAGACCATTTTTACTGTATAGCACATCAACATCTATAACCGAGTGGCATGATCGTAGAGTTACCAGGGTAGTTGACACCATCTACCGCGTTCAAAACACTAGTAAAAGGGTGCTGAACTATTTCATGTGAATTACAATTACCCAATCCTATCTGAAAATCAATCCTACTCGAATCAAATTTTCAGGTATGCGGCAAACAGGTAGAAAGCTTGGATCTTGATTCATCTTCCATTTCATCTGTCCGACTCAATATACAGAACTTTTGAGACAAGACCCAGTTCCTGAACATGCACAAGAACAGCATCCGTGCAGTTGTCAGGAATGCCGCGGCCGGCGCTGAGGCTGAACTGATAGAAGCTTCGCCAAAGCTTGAGATCGCGGCGAGTTTCAGTGTGGGGCTTGACAAGGTTGACTTGGGGAAGTGTAAAGAGAAGGGAATAAGAGTCACAAACACTCCTGATGTGTTGACTGATGACGTGGCGGTATTTGAGGAGTGGCAAGTGGAAGAGAGGAGATTATAAGTTGACTACTAAGGTTAGTGGGATTTTTATTAATGTTAGTTTGGTTTTTGCTTTCGTGGCTTAGTATGAAATTGCCTGATTTAATGTTCTGCTAGCATTTTTCTTGGTGTTGGATTTGGCAAAGTGGAAAATTTTGTTGTTAATATTTAGTGTTTTTAGAGTCTAATTGTTAATTAGTGCTGAAACCATTATAACATTATGAATAATGAACTTATAAGAACTTAAATGTGATGAATGTATAATCCTGCAAAGGGTTGTTCTGTGATGTTGGTGATTCGTGATGTTGAATATGCTTTTAAGCACTAATTGTTAATATGTGGTTTTGTATTGTGTTGTTGGTGAGGAGTTTGTTTTCATGGAGTACTTTTGTCGATTTGAGTTAGGGTTGTTCAATTCTCATGTTCTGCACTTCATTCTCTGTTGTTCTCATTGGCAGAGGGCCGAAATCCACATAATTGGCCTAAACACTATGAGGGTAACATCTGAGTGTAACAGTGGCAATTGATTATTTGGGAAACTGCAGAAATAATTGTATGTTAATTTTGTGACAGTTTTGATCAGGATATAAACAGTTATGTAGGAGTGCTTTTACTTGCCTTAATATCCCTACTTATCTGGGCTTTTAGCCGCCAAAAATTGAATACTTATTGTTTTGTTGTGGATTGAAATAAAGTGGTGAAGGTTAATTCTACAGTAGTTACGATATGCACTTGGTTTATCTAGAAAGTTACATTGGGCTCAGTTCTGTATACATTAGGTGTGATGCTCTGTTGTTCCGAATCCTAAGTTAAAGGTGGTTCAATTCCAAGTCCAGTTCTTGCCAATTGGTGTTTTTAAATTTCTTGTTTCTTTTCCCTAAAAAAAAATGAAGAAAAAGAAGATATCTTCAGTGTCTATTATGAATTAAACATCAACTGTATTGTTGACGAGAAAAGTTGGGTGAGACTAACATTTCATCATCTTTGTTCTGAAAAATATCTTTGTTTTGTGAATTCAATAGCTTATTGTTAGTTTAGAAGCTTTTCAAAATAGTAATGGCATTCATCTCAATCGCTAAATACGCCAAAGATCTTCTAAAGTAGACTGGAAAGCTACAGTCAAATGGCTTTGGAAATTGAACTTGCTGCTGTAGATAGTGAGGAGTTTGACACACTTGCCTTCTATAGAAGCACAGTAGGTGCTCTTCAATACTTAACCTTAACCAAGCCTGATAAAATAAGTCAATTTCTTAAGCAACCAACTCAGTTCCAGTGGCAGGCCTGCAAAGAGTATACCTTATTTTATGGCATTTAGTTCAATCCAGCAAGTACTATGCAGTTGGATTGCTATGCAAATATAGTTGGGCAAGCTGTGTACAAGATAAGAAGATCTACAAGTGGATGCTATGTTTTTCTTAGTCCTAATTTAGTGCAATGGGGTTGTAGAAAACAGAAAAGTAATGGCTTTATCATCCACTGAGGCAGATTATAGAGCTTTGTAGAACCTATTGTGATTGAGGCAGAATATAAACAAAACATATTGAGATTGATACACATTATGTAAGAGAACAAGTTGTAGCAAATTTTATAAGAATTTAATATGTTCCTAGTGAAGTGCAAAATGTTGACATTTTTACAAAACCATTGGTGGCAACTGGCAAGACAGTTTTGAGTTCTTAAGAAGTAAACTTATTGTTATACCATCTTCTCAGTATTTAAAAGGGCAAGTAATTAGTGAAGGTAAAGAACAAGTTACAACAGTAGCAGAAGATGCGTAATAGAGAATTTGAAGCAAGAGTAAAACGAAGTAGTAGATATTGAAAAGATTGTAGCAGCAGAACAGAAGTACTGAAGAGGTGCAGTACAAAGTTGAGTTAATTGTAGCAGTAGAAGTACTGATTAGATCCACCAGATTAATCAACTTCACCCTGAATTTTACAAAATACATCAGTTACTAACCCAAACATAAACTCTGTCAATAATCCATTAGAAAATTCACATAACAAGTGAATTGATATTGGACTTAAAACAGAACAAATATATATAACAAGTGCAGTTTAGAAAATTCATCAAATTGAAGACAGTGAATTGAATTTTCTTCTGCTTCCCTTCAAACAGACTAATATTCATTGGATTTCGGTGGAGCCAACTGAAAAACCATCAAAAGAAATATAATTAATCACAAGTACATTTATGTTGGAGCCTCTTGAAACAAATTCAATTACCTGATTAGAAACGATGAGCATGTTTCTAAGTTTCAGTGTTCTTTTCTTCATTCTGTTGGATGAGAATTGGAATAAACCTCTTCAACTTTTATGTACTGAGGTAAATTTTTAAAATTACAATTGTTGCAAATGAGATATGTAGACGTCTCTTCATGACTTTCATCGTCACTGCCTATTTCAGGTGCTTGCTCTTCTTGAGTAGCATCTTCACTGCCCATTTCAGGTGCCTGCTCTTCTTGACTTTCATCTTCACTGCCTATTTCAGGTGCCTTCTCTTCATGACTATCATCTTCGGCACTACCTATTTTGGGTGCCTGCAAAGCCAGATATTGGAAGCATCAAATGCGAAGGTAGTAATATTATACTTTTTGTGGCATGACAGAAATCATGTATGAAAAGAAGTTCCTTATTGTGAAGAATAATGAGCAAATCCTTTTGACTTAAAATCTTTAATTATGATAATTTAAAAATAGAAGTACCTTTGCTTCCGCATGCACACTTTTATTATCTTCATCCCATGAAAATCTTGTACTTATCTTTGGACATCGTTGGACTCCCAAAAATTCAAAAGGTGGTGCTAGAAATATGAAGTGATGATCCACATGGCAAAAATTGGTGAGTCTTGGTAAATCTTCTAGGATTATATACTCAAGTTGAGGCAACTGGATTTCTTTCTCATCAATCACATCATTATCTCCAAATATTTCTTTTAATTCAGAGTTATCAACTACTGTTAGGCTTTCCAGTTGTTGAAAACCCCGAGCTATGGAGATAGGAAACAGATTTTTTAATTTATGGCACTTTTCCACTTCAATAACTAATAGAGTTTGGAGAAGATTTGCTCCAACTTCTTCACCATCTTTAACATCAATGATTTGCTCCAATTCCGCACATTCTCTGATGCGCAACTCTTTCAATTGCAACATATGATTTCGAGCAACAATTGGTGAGAAGATATGTTTATGCTTGTTGAAGCGGGTTATTGTTAAAGAGGTCAAATTCTTCAGATTTGACAATGATAATTCATGTTCTGGTACTCCACAGTCTTCCATGCTTAATGTTTTAATTTTTTTGAAGAAGCCACATCTCAACCCAGAGAGAATTCCATCCCACAATTGACTATTGCAATTACTCATCTCTATTCTCTACAACCTGCTGATTCTGAAACTGCAAAACAATGTTATAAAAAGTTTATTAGATAAATTTATGTCAATAGATTATAACGTACTACCTACTAAAAAAAAACGTAAGAGAATCTTTTATATATTTTATTTAACTAAAAAATTCAAAAATTCTAAGAGAAGCTGAAAGTAAATTAAACAATAACAAAGTAGATTCATTTATAATTTTAAGTGAATGGTCTGATATGTTATTGCTGAATAAGTTTTATTGAACTTGGAAGAATTTTATTCCCATAAAGGGAGTGTATGGTAATTGGTAAACTTAAATTTTAACAATTTTTTAATAATGTACATAGAATATCTATCCAATTAGTACTAACTATTATTATTGAATATTACTAACTCTTCATGCATAAAATATCTATCCAATTAGTAAAGGCCTAATAGATAAAAGATTTAACATACCTCTTCAACAATGAAAGTTGTAGTTAATTTGGAACAGTCTTTTACTGTGAACTCTTCCAAAGTTGGACAACATGCAGCATATTTTTCTGGAAAAAAGCTTACTAGCTTTGCAAGTCCTTCTAGATATAAATCCTTCAATTTTGGAAGCACGATGTTCTTATGATCTCCTCCACCTACATATTCTTCTCTTTCATGATCCAAATAAAATACTTGTTCCAAATTCTCACAATCTCTTACTTGAACTAATTTCAATTGACCCAAGCTCTGAGTAAGAGTAAATGAGAAGATATGTTTCAGCTTCTTGCACTAGGTTATGGATAAAGTGGTTAGATTCTCCAACCTTAGAACATAAGCAGGACCTTTACATAAACCTTCTAGTTCTTCCAAATCATACAAATCCAAACTCTTTAATTTTGGAAGTGATAATTCATGTTGTTGTCCTTCCAACTGGAATGCCTCTTTTACTCCACAATTTGTTATGCTTAATTCTTCAAATTTTGGGAGGTTGATGTTTTTCTCATCTCCTGAACCTACATTTTCGTCTAGATAAAATACTTGTTCCAAATTCTCACAATCTTGTACTAAAAGTGATTCCAATTGACCCAATCTCTCAACAAGAGTAAATGAAAAGATACGTTTCAGCTTTTTGCATCCACTTATTGTGAAAGTGGTTAGATTCTCCAACCTTAGAACATGAGCGGGACCTTTCCATAAACCTTCTAGTTCTTTCAGATTATACAAAGACAAATTCTTTAATTTTGGAAGTGATAATTCATGATGTTGTATTTCAATGATTAGATCTTCCAACTGAAATACAACTTTTGCTCCACAATTTTGAAGAAGCCACGTCTTAATCCAGAGAGAACTTTGTCAACAAACTGATGATTATAATTGGCCACGCTTAGATCACACAATTTCTGGGAAAAACAAATTACTTTGATGTTATCAAAATTTATTAGATCCACCCGGTTATAACAATTATGCAAATCTATGTTTCTTTATAGTATAATAATAATAATAACAATAATAAAAGTTGTAAGTAATAAAATATGACTTATATGATCGACACGTCAACAACATTTATATAATCTAGTAGACATCATGTACAAACATAATTTGATTACGAAAAAATATAATAAACATTGATTTGTGAACGTTGATTACACTAGTTTATATAATACTAATAAAGATTATAATACATTAAACATGAGGCTGAGGTTGAGGTTGAACCAAAAATTTATTGAATATAATAAGGTAAAAAAGGAATCCAATTAGGCCACTAAAGTTGTCATTACATTTATCAATCGGGCCCATTGTGACTAATCAGGAAGATCCAAAATTAATTTAATTAAAATAATAAAGCAAAAATAATCTTGGGCACTTGTTATTTGTCCTTTAAGATGGATTATGGGTTGTGCAGTCGGGTTGGGCCACCCCGGGCCAGTAGCCCATGAGAAGTCGTGTGGAAAATGGTGATTAAGGTATTTGGGCCGTTACTGGACAGGATATCCTTTTCAGTCAAACTGGTATCAGAGCCAAGTTGGCTTCCACGCGGCCTGGGTTCGATTCCGCTGAAACGCTCACGAATGATAAGTGTAGCAAATTAAGCGCGGGTCGGGTCGAGCTCAACGCAATAGCGCCAAATAAAACGCGCATGCGGGGCGTGGTGGGTTGATAAGGTATTTGGGTCGTTACTGGACAGGATATCCTTTTCAGGCAAACTGAATGATCTTTGCTACCACAAATCCAGCAGCAATTACAATCTTTTGCATCTTTTCCCGAAGGGCAAGTAGCACAAAATTTCCTTGCACCTCGTTCCTTCGAAGAGCTCGAAGTTTTCCCTGTTTTTCGAATAAACCTTCCATGATCTGGAAGTTTGGATTTATTGAAAACAGGTTTCTTCCTCATAGAACGAAACCGTTTTGGTTTTCTAAACCTCCACGTATTGAAATTATTTCGTTTCTTATGAGTGCTCCAATTTTGGCGTTTTCCTGGCTTAGAATCACAGCCATATTGTCCGGGGACTCCTCCAAAATTGTAACAACATGTATCATTGAAGTCAAGCCTTTTAGCTTCCCTATCAAGCTTGGCATTCAAACACCTTGTTCTCACGAGTTGTCGTACAGCTTCTATTCGACCTCCTAGAGAGTCAACTATTTGGTTTTTCTCTAGTAGAAGCTTAAACGCCTCGTTAGCAGCTTTGTCCCACCCATTGGGCAGCTTTGCGAAGAACGCATTCTTCATCACTTCCTGCGTGCCACCAGGTAACTGGTAAAAATACTTCCTGTACTCACAGACGAAGTTTTCAAACTGGCACATGTCACAAAGACGAAGTTTAGTCAAAGCTTCCAAAGCTACTACCTCTGCAAGATTCCTACTGGTTATGGTTATCCCAGTAAATTCTCGACAGAGCACATCCTTAAAAAGTGCAAAAATTCCTTCGCAACTTTTTAAGTCCCTTACAGTATCAAGAATACCGGTACTAGCTTCTAAACTTATCCAGAAGCTTCCTGCAGATCCTGCAGTGTAGACCGTAAAAACCTGTAAGTTTGTCCTAGGTCAAATGCTTTATTTTGCACATGAACCCAGTTCACAGTTTCCCAATTTTCAATTGCTTCAGTTACATTACTGACGCAATCTAAATTTAAGAAACTTCCACTCGACGGTATCTCCACTAACCGTGGATTAGGTCTGGGTGTAAATTCCGACTTTATCGTTGTAGGATAAGTCGTAGGTTTGAATTCAGGCTTTGAGATTTCCCTAAGGAATCCTTCAAAAGAGTGTAACGGATTTCTCATCCCATCCAAAGGATCATCCTTTACCTCAGATTCCCTGAGTTGTGAGATTAAATTTTCCAAATCCGCTATTTTAGGTCCTGGGGAAGGTTTTGATCCCTTTCCAGTCTTCCTTTGTTTATTTAATTCCTCCTCGTAATATTTGCTAATTTTCATAGCATCCGAAGGAGTAATTTCCGGAAGTTCAATTTGTTTACCTTCCGTTTTAGAAACAAAGTATTCCTCTTTAACAGCCTTTAGATACAAGTTTTCAGCTTTTTCCCAATCGCCTTGGGATTCCTGAGCTACAAAGTCTGCATAACCTAGGGGAAGACCAGGAAATTTATTTTGTAGGCTGGCAGCAAACTGCTTTAGAGTATCCTTGTCTGCCATACTTTTCCTCAGTTTTGGAAATAGGTTTTGAATCTTTAATCTGATCCAAAATCCGATCCAGACTCCCTGAATCTTTTTACCTGAAGATGTGCCAACTCTTCCTCTAGTCGTTCCTCTAGCTGAGCTAAATCGCTAGAACCTTCAGTATGTGGATCTTGAGATTCTCCAAACCAATATCCAATTACAGCTTCAACTTTTTCCAGCCATTTATTCCGAAACTGCAGTTCATAAGTTTCAATGACTGTGAGTTGGCTAGTAACAAACTGCAAAAGCCGAGTTGCTCCCTGCTGCAAAGCAGTATGAATAGCATCCCTCTGTCTTTTAATACCTAGCCATTCCAGATAGTCTTTCCGGATATCTGGATTTCCGTTACAGAGATCTAAGAGACACCTCTTAATCTCTTCTTCAGTATATCCTTCTATAGGACACACTTGTTCTATATCACTAAGGACCAGTGACATAGGATAATTACCTATCTTAATGATAGTAACCTCCGAAGCCAGAGTTTCCATAATTCTTTTACCTATTCAAGAGAATAGTAAGAACACGTTCCAGAGTAATAATCCTCTGTAAATCAGAATTAGCCTTTTCAATTCTTTCTTGAATCTGGGTTAATTCTTGTTGTAAGGCAAATATACGATAAACCGTATAGTTTACCTTCCTATCGAGATTTTCGAACTTAAAATTAATTTGTTCTACTTTGTCAACGATAGTATTCAACAAACCGATTTCCGGTTTTGTTTCAAGTCCATGATCTAAATGAAAACAAGTTTGATTAAAACACCTTGTATCATTTAAATCATTATTCATAATATTTCTTTTGAAAATTCAGTATAGAGTGTTCTAACATCCAACAACGATGTCCCAAACCACTCTATTATCCTTTCTATTCAAAAGATAATATTATTAATCAGGTATAAGAGTTTATCAGAGTAATTCAAAGAATAAAGAATAAAGTTAAACCTAAACCCTTTACCTTCACCTCCTGGTGCTCTGATACCAATTTGTTACAGGATCATTCATGCTATGTTTACACACATGATCAAGTATATTTAATAACATTCAAGAACATAATCATGTTATTAAATAGAAGAGAAATAAAATTTACCTCTTTAAACCTTTTTTAAGATCCTCTGATCCTCTTAGAATCTTTGCTATGAAGAATGCAAGAGTAAGAGTAGAAAGAGTAAAGAGTGATACTTTGTAAGAATTCAAAGTTTATTTTTCTTTCTCTCAAAGAAATAAGATACAACCTCTCGTTTTATAGCCAAGAGTTAAGGCATGGATTTCAAACGAGTTTGAATCCGCCGACACACAAAAGTCAAAAAGTCTACAGTTTACTTTTTGACAAAGTTAAATAAAAAGCAAAACAAACAAAAGACATTGGGGTCTACTGTCTCCCATATGTCAAAAGATAAATAGTACAAATATTCCGCTTTTAGATACACGTAAGCGTCTACGTGTTGATCATTTAGGGTTGATCAAATCTCCCTTCTTCCTGGGCTGTAGGACGAACTGGGCCGTTCCAATGAGTCCAGTAGAAAACCGAAAGAGTTTTCTTCTGAGTCCATCTTAGCTTCTTCTTGGGCTAGGATGGGCCTAAGAATATCTTTCGTACCTTCCATCAAGGCTTGCTTTGATAAATTGGCGAGTTCAAATCCTTCTGCCAAATTTTTAACCCGAGCCTTGTTTTGTCTGAAAAGAGTATCCTGAATTATAGCATATTTGTTAGGAAGAACGACAATAATTCCTTTGTCTAAATGAACCAAAGCGTCTTCCATAAGAAGCTCATTCAGCTTGGATTTAACTTGCATCATCTTGGTAATATGCAGTTTTGTCCAAATCCACTCCTCTTTTCCAGATCTTCTTTTTAATTCATGTAGTCCAGCCTCCCATTATAATATGATCGTCTGCAAAACCATCGTACCATGGTTCACCTACAATGAATTCCCATATCTGTACAGGTTGGATAGCTTCATCTTCCTGCAATGTGGAAGTGATAATGCAGGTAAAGGTGTTAATTCTCCTGTCAAGCACACAGAGCGTTTGTTTAACCGCATCTGGAATTCCAGGGTCCACCATAGCTTCATGTACGTCAATTGTAAGAATGTCGATCCATCCTTTCTGTAAAAGATCCTTACAGAATCCTCTTTTAAAGAGTTCCCATGGAACGAACAATTCCATAGCACCATTTAAGAATACAGATAATCCTTGAAGCAATTCCTTCAAATCTGCTTTCTCAAAATGAGCTATTAATTCATCCAAAAAGATTAATTTGAGATAATGCATCTCAAACATGGAGATATGATCCATTGTATCAATCTTTTGGATTATTGATTTCCGAAGAATTGGTTTTCCAAGATTTTCCTCTTCTTCGTAGTACAGCTTATCTTCTTCAAGCTAGGCAAGTTTTTTTGCTAAATCTTGAAGTAGAGAATCAAGCTCGACATGTCCTTTCCCTAACGCCAGGGCAACACGACATTGGCTTTCTAAATCTCTCCAAAGATTTTCACTAGCCTGAGTAAGCTTAATTCCTTCAGGGAATGTGAATGATTCCGTGAAGTCTTCCCTCATGTAACTTAGCAAGACGAACCCGTTGTTTAACAGTTTGCTTTCCTTTGTTTTTTCTGATGTTTCTAATACAAGTACTGGTACTAGATTCATCATTAGCAGAGTTCCGCTTGAAGCCGGGTTGAGTCACCATGCTTGCTGCGTGTTCCTTCTGATACTTAGGGTTTCGTCGATCAGAAGTGTCCGTATCCAGTGATATATTTGACCACGAAGGCGTATAATACCCTACTAAATCAAGCGATTGAGACCGCTTATTTCTAGCGATGAACTGGTTAAGGTTTCTGATTTCCTTTGAGCAGTAGTTACCTGCTTAATCACAGTATTCGTTTCCTCCATAGGAGTATCCTGCTTCAAAGTCAGTTACTCTAAGGGAAGTTCTTCTTATGGATTACTTAGAGGTTGACTTTATTCTTGGAAACTCATTTCTGAGAGGACAAGCAGAAGTGAGGCCGTTCGTCCAAGATAATGATTATATTATGCTTGGAGGACATTCAATCCCAATCCTTGCAAAGCCAGAACTTAATAAAGTTCGTTTTGGGTTTAGACCCCAAAAGAAACGGCAAGAATCAGATCACATAATTTTTCCTGTTATTTCTACAGAAAAATGGTGGTTGCAAAATTCTGACCAAAAGATTGTGGATGAAAAAGCTTGTAATGTTTACTTTCAGAGGTTATATCCTTGTAATCTTTTACACCGGATCGCACGAGGTATATCGCCGGAGGAGGACCCCTCTCGTGCATGCCTTGAGAGCACGGATGAATTCATAGTGCCTGAGCACGGAATTCATACAGAAGGAAATCACTCTTGTAAACAAGAGCTGTGTTAACTCTTTAACACTTGATGATAAAATCAAGGAATTTAAAGAGGAACTTTCTACATGTTTCGATGATCAACCATTGAAACTATGGGAAAGGAACGGTATTTATACTATTTTAAAACTACGAAACCCTGATGATACAATCAAATCAGAATCTCGTAGGTACTCTCCTGATGTAGAAGAGGAATTTAGAAAGCAGATACCGGAGTTACTCTCTAAGGGATTAATACGAGAAAGTAAAAGTCCACACTCTTCGCCAGCTTTTATGGTTATGAATAGAGCTGAGCAGATTAGAGGAAAAGCTCGTATGGTAATCGACTATAGGCAACTTAATGAAAAAACTATAGGCGATGGATATAAAATCCCTAACAGATCAGCTTTGTTAAATAAAGCTAGATTTGGGAAAATCTTCTCCCGTTTTGATTTAAAGTCAGGTTTCTGGCAAATTAGAATGGCAGAAGATAGCATACCTTTAACGGCATTCACATGTCCTAAAGGGTTATATGAATGGTTAGTCTTGCCTTTTGGACTTAAGCAAGCGCCATCCATATTTCAAAGGAAAATGGATAAGGTTTTCTTTGACTTATCCGACTTTTGTACTGTCTATGTTGATGATGTTCTAGTTTTTAGTAAAACTAAAGAAGAACATGTAAATCATCTTAAACAGGTGATCAAAAGGTTCCTTGATCATGGAATGATTCTATCTGAGAAAAAGATAGAATGGTTCCAAACTAAGATTAAATTCTTAGGTGTTGAGTTTGGAGAAGGAGGAATCCAACTCCAAGATCACATTTCAAAGAAATTGTTGGATTTTCCTAATATGCTTGAGGATAAGCATATGTTACAACAGTTTCTTGGACTCGCTAATCAAATGAGGGAATATGTCCCTAAACTAGCTGAGGTTTTAAACGGATTAACAAAGAAAGTTAGCTCTAAAGTCCCCTGGACTTGGAATAAAGAGGATACTAACTGTGTTATCCGGACAAAAGACTTGACTAAGCATTTAAAACCTTTGTCTCTCCCAAAAGATGACGACCACTTGATTATAGAAAGTGATGCATCTGAATTATATTGGGGAGGTGTGCTTAAAGTCAAGGGAACTGATAATATTGAACGAATTGTTCGATATGCATCAGGTAAATTCCTTCCAGCTGAATCAAGATATCCCACTCACGAAAGGGAAGTCTTAGTTGCGAAAGAATGTACTGACAGATTCCGTTTGTTCGTGATCAGTCAGGAATTTACTTTAAGGACAGATTCGAAATACTTGACCACTTTTATGAAATTGTCTTTAAAAGATGATAAAACTAGATTAATTAGGTGGCAAATCTGGTTTGCGGAATATCGCATTAAGATTGAATATATACCTGGTAAATCTAATTTTATCGCTGACTTTTTGTCTCGCTTTGCAGAGAAATCAGCAAAATCAAATGGACAAAAAGGAAACTGGAAGTCTCTTCTCTTGCTCGAAATGCAAACTGAGAGGTCATCTCAGAAGGAATTGCCCTTCCAGGACGACTTTGAAGCAGGATACTCCTATGGAGGAAACGAATACTGTGATTAAGCAGGTAACTACTGCTCAAAGGAAATCTGTAAACCAACAGGTTACTGCTAGAAATAAGCAGGTCTCAACTGTTGATTTGCAGGGTATTATACGTTCCAGGTCAAATATATCACTGGATACGGACACTTCTGATCGACGAAACCCTAAGTATCAGAAGGAACACGCAGCAAGCATGGTGACTCAACCCGGCTTCAAGCGGAACTCTGCTAATGATGAATCTAGTACCAGTACTTGTATTAGAAACATCAGAAAAAACAAAGGAAAGCAGACTGTTAAACAACAGGTTGCTGATACTGCTAAGTTACAGCAGGAAGACTTCACCGAATCATTCACATTCCCTGAAGGAATTAAGCTTACTCAGGCTAGTGAAAATCTTTGGAGAGATTTAGAAAGCCAATGTCGTGTTGCCCTGGCGTTAGGGAAAGGACATGTCGAGCTTGATTCTCTACTTCAAGATTTAGCAAAAAAACTTGCCTGGCTTGAAGAAGATAAGCTATACTACGAAGAAGAGGAAAATCTTGGAAAACCAATTCTTCGGAAATCAATAATCCAAAAGATTGATACAATGTGTCATATCTCCATGTTTGAGATGCATTATCTCAAATTAATCTTTTTGGATGAATTAATAGCTCATTTTGAGAAAGCAGATTTGAAGGAATTGCTTCAAGGATTATCTGTATTCTTAAATGGTGCTATGGAATTGTTCGTTCCATGGGAACTCTTTAAAAGAGGATTCTGTAAGGATCTTTTACAGAAAGGATGGATCGACATTCTTACAATTGACGTACAGGAAGCTATGGTGGACCCTGGAATTCCAGATGCGGTTAAACAAACGCTCTGTGTGCTTGACAGGAGAATTAACACCTTTACCTGCATTATCACTTCCACATTGCAGGAAGATGAAGCTATCCAACCTGTACAGATATGGGAATTCATTGTAAGTGAACCATGGTACGATGGTTTTGCAGACGATCATATTATAATGGGAGCTGCTGGACTACATGAATTAAAAAGAAGATCTGGAAAAGAGGAGTGGATTTGGACAAAACTGCATATTACCAAGATGATGCAAGTTAAATCCAAGCTGAATGAGCTTTTTATGGAAGACGCTTTGGTTCATTTAGACAAAGGAATTATTGTCGTTCTTCCTAACAAATATGCTATAATTCAGGATACTCTTTTCAGACAAAACAAGGCTCGGGTTAAAAATTTGGCAGAAGGATTTGAACTCGCCAATTTATCAAAGCAAGCCTTGATGGAAGGTACGAAAGATATTCTTAGGCCCATCCTAGCCCAAGAAGAAGCTAAGATGGACTCAGAAGAAAACTCTTTCGGTTTTCTACTGGACTCATTGGAACGGCCCAGTTCGTCCTACAGCCCGAAGAAGGGAGATTTGATCAACCCTAAATGATCAACACGTAGACGCTTACGTGTATCTAAAAGCGGAATATTTGTACTATTTATCTTTTGACATATGGGAGACAGTAGACCCCAATGTCTTTTGTTTGTTTTGCTTTTTATTTAACTTTGTCAAAAAGTAAACTGTAGACTTTTTGACTTTTGTGTGTTGGCGGATTCAAACTCGTTTGAAATCCATGCCTTAACTCTCGGCTATAAAACGAGAGGTTGTATCTTATTTCTTGGAGAGAAAGAAAAATAAACTTTGAATTCTTACAAAGTATCACTCTTTACTCTTTCTACTCTTACTCTTGCATTCTTCATAGCAAAGATTCTAAGAGGATCAGAGGATCTTAAAAGAGGTTTAAAGAGGTAAATTTTATTTCTCTTCATACTGAATGTTAATGGCAAGGTACATCTTTAATTTAATTTAATAATAATAATAACACTTTTACTTCAAAAAAAATTATTGTTAAACTTCAAAATTTAACAATAATTTTTACTCTAATTAACAAAAATTTAATTAGTTTAAATTTAATTTTATATAAGGGTAAAGTAATTGTATAAATTTAAATTAGTTCTTTTTAAAAAATAATATAAAATTATTCACAAAGTATACAAAAATTAAAAAATTAAAATTAAAAAGCAATAAAATCATTATGGCCCTTGAGACTTAACAATGCATCGTAGAATGAATAAAATTAATGCCAATTGTATTGAAAAATTATATCATAATTGTT
>CM047750.1:3380547-3492411 GCA_026225825.1 Pistacia integerrima
TAACTCTAAGTCCATGAAAACTCTATAAAGTTACCTATAGACTAAGTTAGTTAGCTACTGTTATGAGCACTATAAAAAGTGCATTTACTGTACAAACTAAAGCAAGTAAAAACGTGAGAATTTTTCAGAACCTTCTCTTTATTTTTCTCTCTGTATTTTTCTCTGTTTTCTCTCAAAACTCTCAATCAGTTAGGAGGGTTACTGTATTGGCTAAAACATGGTAGGTCCATAAGTGGATAAGAACATTTCAATCAAAAGAGGAAACTGTAGCCTTGAAAATAAGATCATTGTGAGGCATCCAACAAGGGCAATTGGCAAAAAAGTGGTATCCATATATGAGCAAGAGGCATGCACATGGCTGCACCAAAGGCTACCGTCATGCATACAACAGAGAAGAGTAAAGTGATGTGGCCCATAACAAAATTCCTTTGGCAAGTATTCCCAGAAAATCCTCTTCTGAATAAAGTGAAGTGACGATGCCCAAGAACATCAGCAACGAAGCACTGCTTGAAAAGAGTGAAAGCGCATCAAATATGATAAAGATTTTGAAAGATTTCTTAGACAGAAACTTAGAGATCCCGTCATCCTTATTGCCACCTGGTAAAGTGAAAGCCGCAGCAAACATTACGGTGATTATGAGTGCAGATGCAACTATGCATGCAGAAGCAGTCTCCTTCATCCATTTTTCACCTTCTTTAACTAATGTCTTATGTTCTTCCTCAAACAATTCTATAGGAGTTTTACCTTTAGTATTTCGCATCTCATGTACGGGTGGACGCACAATATTTTCCACGGCCTGATGAAAAAGTACTTGCATATAATATTAGACATATATGGATAGTAATAAATCAAACAATTCATAAGACTACTTACTTTCATTTTATTAAAATATATTTTGAATATTTAATATTAGCTCCGCCAAGGAAACATATAATATATATATATATATATATATATTCTCAAACTCTTCTATTCTTTTGAACTGTAAATAGACTTTGTTCTTAAAGGTGCTAAATAAAAACTTTGATGCTAAAATTTTGCAAAATTAGTATTTAAAAAAATATCTTATGAAAAAAACACAAACAGCAAAAACTGAATTTGAATGTTTGAGATTTAAAATTATATATAGAGCAGCTAGATTCACTAGTATGTCTATGTATTATGAAATTTTTTGGACAATACTACGTTGACAATGAATTTTATTAACTTTCTCTTACAAATCCGATATGATAGTTACTAAATAGTTTCTTATAAATTTTTTTGTCTGATGAATTAATCAGAAATCATTTATCAGCTGTTACGTCAAGTTTGTGAGAGAAAATTAGTAAGATTCGTTTATCAACTTATTTTTATTGAATTTTTTTTTTGTAAGGAAACAATGTAAATTAAAGATGCGTTTAGTATTTCACATATATAGAATATTATGTGAAAAAGTTTTTAAGGAAATATAATACAGAAAAAGGTTTACGTGAATATAATAAATCTTTTGAAGAGTGAAATTAGTTTATGTTTTGAATAAAATCATAAATGTTACACTGTATCAAATGTATACTTTTCTTCTTCTTCTTTCACATTTTTCAAATTTATTAAGCATAAAACACTTTTGTAAAATAGTATTAAGAAGATTGGCACGAAATAAATAAATTAATTAGTTCTAAAATAACTACTCCACTGTGTATATATCGCCTTGAACCATTTTTTAATCTGAACCACCCTCAGATCTCAAGGATTGATGACTATAATGAGAAGATTATGTGATATGTGGGTGCATTAGACATATGATTTAACAAAGTGAAAGATAGCAGGGATTATTTGATACTAACAATTACAGATTAAGCGTTGCAAAAATCCAATCCGACTCCCACTTTTAAACCGCTTAGACCTGGTAGCCAGCTTTCTTAAAATAATCTCTCTTTGCTTTGGATTCAAAACACGATCGCGCTGTTGGTTCTTCAATAAACGAAGAGCTATACCTGTGCATGAAGAGAAACTAAAATCAGAGCGAGCACAAAAATGTATTGTGAAAGAAGCCAAAAGGGTCATCTATATGACTATACCATATAATTAATAAATTAAACAATTCTAAATGAAAAAAGAGATCCCGCATATTTAAGGTTTATATTGCATTAACCACATAGATTAGAATCGATCAGAGAATGAACCAGATGAACAAATAGACGATATTTGCTCTGTGTTTCTTTTGTAATCTAGTCCGTGGAACTAGAAATTGAAATATTTCCCCGTGTCCAAAATATGCTGCTGCATGAATTGGAAGGATATTGAACATCCCTGAAAGTGCGTTTGGTGAAGCAGGGCAAGAATTCACAATGATTTCAACAGCTTTTTTATTGCCAGCGACTGCTGCGCCTAATAAAGCCGTCAAGCCAGTAGCATCTTCCGCCGATAGAAATTCTACTAACTTCGGTACACTCTCTCGCAAGAATGAAATTGCGGCGTCATTATCTGATTGTACAATTATGTGGAAAAAGGTTTTAGAAAATTCTGAAATCTTGCCCGTGAACACCTGTGGGTGATTATCTCTAATGAATTCTCCAACAGCTTTCGAATCATTCTGTTGTATAGCTCTGCGTAGTGGCCATTAATGAACAAACTTCTCCTCATCAAATTCTTTAGCCGCTATAAATTTCTCCACCAATTCCGTATATATTGAGAAAGTAGGTACTATAAAGTGCTAGCTATATTAGACATTAAATCATCAGTAAAGTATAGAATGAGAAAAACCAATTAATAAAATTACCTTCTGAGTTCTTAGGACGCTCCATGTCTGTCATTTTGTCTTAAAATATATGAAGTGTTAGCTATATTAGACAGTCAATCATCAGTAAAGTATAGAATAAGAAAAACCAGTTAATAAAATTACCTTTTGAATTCATAGGACCTTCCATGTCTGTCATTTTGTCTTAACAGAGATAGTGTTAGCTATATTAGACATGAAATCATCAGTAAAGTATAGAATAAGAAAAACCAATTAATAAAATTACCTTTTAAATTCATAGGACCTTCCATGTCTGTCATTTTGTCTTAACATATGAAGTGTTAGCTATATTAGACATTAAATCATCGGTAAAGTATAGAATAAGAAAAACCAATTAATAAAATTACCTTCTGAATTCCCAGGACTTTCCTGTCTTAACTTTTTTTTGGTTAAGTGATCGCTGATCAATGAAAATTTTTAGAGAAACATTGCACCAGTTTTCAAGTATATATAAGGCAATACCTCATCCAATTTGTAAAGAAGAATTGGAATAATTAATTTGAATTGTGGGAAATAGGTGTGCAAAAAAACCACGTTATCCGATCTGATTTGATCCAAAAACCGAATATCCAAAAATCCAAATTAGATGCGGATTGCAATTTTTAAAGATCCGGATTCCCAGATTGGATACCATATAGACTCCGCAAAACAAGGGGATATCTAAAATTTGATCCAGTTTTTAAAATATAGATAATCTCAAATTATTTTTTTGCCTAACCCTAAATCCCTAAGTGTAACTGTAAAACCTCGTTTTTAATCCTAATATATATTACATGGTTAATTTATCATAATCCACCAAAGATATTCCACACAAATTTAGAGTTCAATCACAACTCGAACACAAGTAAAATACATAGTCAATTTACAAAGAGATGGATTAACATTACGAGAGAAGCAGTCAAACTTCAAGTTATATAACTCCAAATCCAACCACTAAAATCAAAACTCAGCCTCTATATTAAAGATTCACACATCCTCTAACAAATTATAACATTGATATTGATACCAATAAATTATTTAAGACTTAAGTTGTTTTTCAAGAGATTTAGAAATCAATCTCTTTGCTAAGCTTTTAAATGATATGTGCACAAAGGGAAAAAAAAAAAAAAACAAAACAATTAGATTGTATGATAAGGGTCTTATATATATCCCCCAAGCCACTGTCGGCAACCACCCACCATCGCCGAAATGGCACACGACCGGTCGGATCTAGCCGATTGTGTGCTGGTAAAGCCATTTTTGGCCAGATCTATAGCCTTTTCACGACCAAAGATGTGACTATTGAACGGCCACAGATCTAACCATGAAATGGTGGCCATTAATCAAATTACCAAGTAATCTTAAAATACCTAGGAAAATAGAGGTAAATAGATTATCTCCTACCTTACCAATAGTAATTACTATTAGTTTAGAAAATTACCAGAATCTTATATTACTTGACAACTAAACATGATAATTAAGTAATATAAGATGACATTGTCTCAGTAATGAGAGATAAACTCAAACAAAACACACCCTTATATTAATATATTAATATATTATACAACCTTATTATTTTATGTATTTATTAAGTTAATTTTTTATGTCAATTAGTCCATTATTTCTTGTTGTCTCGTTTGTATGAAAAGTCTTTTTGTATAAATTCTGCATATATAGTATTATTCATTAAATTTTTTATTTTTAGAGCTGAATGGTCAAATTAAGTCAATTTAAAATTGAATTAAAATTTTTGTGGATGCATTAGGGTTATTTACTTTAAAGGATATGTTCAGTAAAAAGTTAAAATTGGAGTTAGCTGGAGAATTAGTATACATATATATTTAATTTTTAGAGGTACAAGTTAATAAAATTTTGTCTTTTAATCAATCCATTTGACATATATGTGTAAGTTAAGATGTTAATATGAAGTCCAAATGTATTATTATTGAATAAATAAATTTCTTAGACCATAGAGTAAAAGAAACATGATCATATATCAACCATGGCGACGTAACACATTCCTAGAAGACGACTTTAATATATATGTTTTGGACCCTCTTCTTGTTCTTGTGTACCATAACTAATTAGCATTAGCATTAGAGTAAACGACATATTCCCACCCAAGGTTTGGCGAAATGGAAAGTTTTCATCCCTGGTTTCATTAATTCCATATTCCCACTATTAAATTAACACCGTTAGTTTTCTCTCAAAATAAGCCCCACTTTCTCTCAAAATAAGCCCCACATCTCAAAGTTATCTCAAATAACCCCCACATCTTAATGGTAAGGCTTGTGATGGCAAGTAACAGGGTGAAATGGTCGGAAAAAAAACTACAATCAATCAAAAAACCAAAAACACTTCAAAACCAATCATTCTCCTTCCAAAACAAACTTCAAATCAACCTTCAATCAACCCAAAAACAACAATATTGCAAAATCCTAAGAGGGGAGGCAGACGACGATCGGCAGGGAATCGAGGTCGGGGGTGTTAGGGGTTTTGGAGGGGGGATGCTTGTGACGCTATGGGTGGTGTCAGGAGTTATTTTCGATACAAAGATCGGTCAGAATTTGGCTGGAAATGTTCGACAACCAAGCGAAACCCTAAGGCAAAGGCGATGGCGATCGGTGATCAACGATGTTGGGGGTTTTGGTCGGGAGAAGCTGGTGATGCTATTGGTGGTGTCGGGGATGGTTTTCGGTGTCGGGATCAACCAGAATTTAGATTAAATGCTTGATCAAAACTAAGAGTTGTGGCCGTCGATTGGGGGGTTCAATTAGGTGGGGAGGTTAGAGATTTTGATATTAGGGTTCAGGGAATTGTAATGGTGGTGTCAGGGGGTGATCATGTTAGGAATGACCTAAATTGGCCTGAAATCGCCGGTCGCTCGATGGGGTGAATTTGAGATATGAAGGGTTATTTTGAAAATTTTCATCTTTGAAATTACTATTTTACCCTTTTAACCGTTATATTAAACAATTTTATGTTAATTTAAGGTAAGGAATCTAGAATTTATGAAATTATGGGTGAAAATTTGCCATTTCAACAAACCTTGGGTGGGAACATGTCATTTACTCTTAGTATTATAATATGAAAATTAAGCTAGCTGTAAATGCATGTGCCTTTTTTGGAAAAATTAATGAAAATAATAGTAAGTTGGCAATAGTAATACCAATCAGCTAGGAACCGGTTGCCCTTCTCTCTCTCTCTTTGGCTTTTGATTCTGACCGGCCAGCTCTATGTTCAATACCTGATCTCAAAGTTATTTTCATAGTTGGCTAATTCAATGAGAGCTGGGCTACAACATAAATATTCAAACCAACAACTATTAATTACATTAATTAGAAAAAGAGACGTTTCAACAAGAATAATAATTATCCTCTCTTTCCGTATTTTCTAACTTAATTTCTCCAGTCAGAAGGTCTCCAGAAATTGCAGAAAATTTAGAAAGCATATGAATAGTAATTCAATGAGAGCTGGGCTAGAACATAAATGTTCAATCCAACAACTATCAACTACATTAATTAGAAAAAGAGACGTTTCAACAAGAATACTAATTACTCTCTCTTTCTGTATTTTTTAGCTTAATTCCACTAGTCAGAACTCAGAAGGTCCCCACAAATTGCAGAAAATTTAGTCAGCATACGAATAATAATTCATCCCTTGGAACTACCGAACTAGTATCGTAGAAAAGTTGAGGAGGTGCATGAATCACGTTTTTGTGAATTTGGGTGATAGAAAATAAATAAGCCAAGAACTAATGAGAGAGAAGAGAGGAGAGTTGGGGCTACACCATAAATATTCAATCCAACAACTATTAATTACATTACTTATAAAGTTAGATATAGTATAAATATATTAATTTATAGTATTAATGACGTAATATTTTACAAATTTTTAGAGAAGATTGAGAAGCAAGACCAAAAAAAAAAAAAAAAACTTTTGAGTCCCCAGATATTCAGGTTTGAGGATCAACAGTGATTTTGGGCTTTTGGAAAGATGAGTCACTTCATCTCATAGTTCAAGTTTTGGGTTGGATGTTGAGTAGGGAAGAAAGAAGAAATAAAGTATAAGGTTCAAATGATTACATTGCACATTACAAGATTAAAACATTCATCAAATTATAAGATTTATCAAAGTCATAAAGGGGATATTTTATGTTTCAAGTATTTTGATTGTATTTCAGAACTATTTATAGGTATTTTAATCTATAGATAGATCCATGTGTAAATGTTTGAGCAAGTCTAAGTAGATGGCTGTATAAAATAGAGTTTGTTTAGATGCAACAAGTGACTTATCATTCACCAAATCAAGCCATCTTCATAGGCTACCAAACATTAACATTGAAACAGGGTAAAGCCCATTATCTTGACCCGCCCAATTGGCAAAAATGGGAAAAGCCATATTTTGATTAAATTTCCATATTTTTTTTCTATTTTTTTTAATCCAATATCCCATTTTGTTTTTTATACTTCTTGTTAGAAATTGTATTTTTCCCACATCATCAAGTTGGTGGATTGTTATGGTGTAGATATATAAATAATACTACACATACAATATTTTTATACAACATTTCTCATACAACATTATGTGGCAAAATATGATTGATTAATTTTAAATTAAAATTAAACTTTCACCCAATCATCTTTTGCTACATAATGTTGTATGAGAAATGTTGTATGTATAGTATTATTCGTAGATATATATGGTTGGACTGCCTCCTCTCTTGAGCTAACTTTTGTGCAAGGTATCAGACCTTGCTCCAAACCCCCTCACAAGGTTGAATTTCCCTGTTCACCATTTAACTCACCTTGCCATTTTCTTATCTGCGTTTAGAATTAGATTTAATTTCATAAGTCTTAATCATAACACCAACATTAAAGCATAAAAAGGTAGAATTTAAACCCCTAAAGTTAAAAAGAAAATGCTCTTATCTGTGTTTAGAATTAGATTTAATTTCAAAAGTCTAAATCATAACACCATCACCAAAGCATAAAAGAGGTAGAATTTAAACCCCTAAAGTTAAAAAGAAGATGCCAAAGCAATTTGCTGCTCTATTTTTTTATGCACTAATTACTTAGGCCTTATTGCTTGGAGGCATGTAATTCTTAATTTCAAGAATTTCATTTACTCTTATTTTACAAATAAACAAAAAGGACAAAAATGTGTAATTTAAAGGCAGTGCTGTTAAAGTAATGTATTCCTCTGTTGCTCTTCTGGAGAATTACTTGCTTGGTTTTAAAATGCTTCGTACGTAAGTTGAAGAGATCATCTCAACCAAAGCATAAAAGAGGTAGAATTTAAACCCTAAAGTTAAAAGGAAAAGAAAATCATATAGCCACCGACGGTAGTGCACCGAATGACGTGACAAAATCATGACTGTTGATTAATTTTAACTTAATATTAATCAACGGTCAAGGTTTTGCCATGTAATTCGGTGCACAAATTCGGTGCAGTACCAGCCACCTCAAAGGAAAATGCCAAAGCAATTTGCTACTTTGTTTTTTTATGCTCTAATTACTTAGGCCTTATGGCTTGGAGGCATGTAATTCTTAATTTCAAAAATTTCATTTACTCACATTTTACAAATAAACAAAAGGGACAAAAACGTGTAATTTAAAGGCAGTATTGCTAAAGTAATGTATTCTTCTGTTGCTCTTCTGGAGAATTACTTGGTTGATTGTAAAATGCTTCATCCGTAAGTTGAAGAGATCATCTCAACCAACAAAGGAAACTACAAAAGAGAAAATAAGGATAAGGGAGACAGCCAAGAAGGGAAATTGGAAGGATGGTCCATTTCCATGGATGGGAAAGAAATATGTAAATGGTTGCACCAAATGCTACCATCATGCCTACAATAGAAAAGAACAAGGTGACTAGCCCAATGATTAACTTCTTCGGCAATGACTCCAAAAAACATTCTTCTACAACGACTCCAAAAAATCTTCTTCTGCATAACGCAAAGTGAGGATTGCCATGAACATCAGTAGTGAAGCAGTGGAAGTAAAGAGTGCAAATGCATTTGATAAGACAAACACTATGAAAAATGGTTTGTGCAAGAAAATGGGCATCCCTTTAGCAGAGTCATTGCCACCTAGTACTGTGAAAACTGCGGCAAAGACTACTATGATTATGAGTGTAGCTACAACCGTGTAAGACGAAGCGGCCTCTTTCATCCATTTTTCACCTTCTCTGACTAAATCCTTGTATGATTCGGTAAGCACTTGTCTAGGAGTTTTATTGGACTTGTTTCGTTGCTCCTGAAGGGATGGATGAACAAAACTTTCCATAGTCTAAACATATATACATAAAACCTTAGCTCAATGGATAAGAAAATGCTAGACAATATAAGGACTTGAACAAATCTGATGAAATCATTTTCTGTTTTCATTACTGATCCCAACAAGAATATATACAAGATTTTACAGCTCAATAAATCTGATAAAAGTAGAAAAAATCTATACAAGGAAATAACTCCCAAAACTAAAGCTCCTAAATGAAGCCTAAATAAGAAAGAAAATATTCACAAAAGTTGTCAAACCAGTTGCTAAAAATAATGCTCGAAAATAATGCTACCATCCAATACCCCCCCTCAAGTTGGAGCATCGAGATTTTGAATGCCCAACTTGCAAAGAAGAAAATCAAATTGAGTGGTTCCTACAGCTTTAGTCAAAATGTCAGCTAGTTGCATAGAAGTATGCACATATTTCACTTGAATGCTTCGACTGTGTATCTCATCACGAATACAATGACAATCCACCTTGATATGTTTCATACGCTCATGGTAAACTGGGTTAGTCGCCATGTGTAAAGTCAATTGACTGTCATAGTACAAAAGCATTGAACCATTGTGCTCAACTCCAAGAAAACTCAATAAACCTTTTGGCCATTTTAGTTCACAAGCCGCCATGGTCATAGATCGGTATTCGGCCTTAGCGGAGGAGCGAGATACTGTTGCCTGCTTCTTAGATTTCCATGATATGGGCGAATTTCCTAGAAGAACAAAGTAACCTATCAAAGAGCGTCTTGTTAAAGGACAACTAGCCCAGTCGGAGTCATAATACGCATAGAGTTTCAAATCACAATCAGCTCGCAAAAGAATTCCTTGACCTAGATGGCCTTTCAAATAACGCACCACTCTTAAGGTTGTTTCCCAATGCTCTCTCTTGGGCTGCTACATAAATTGTGCAAGAGTATGCATACAATAAGATAACTTTGGACGTGTGATTGTCAAATAAATGAGCCATCCTACAAGCCGTCTATACTGCGCTGGGTCATCCATATTTGCACTATTTGTAACTGCCAGCTTATGATTTTGTTTAATAGGAGTTCTAGCGAGCTTGGCTCCTAACAATCCAACTTCAGATATCACATCCAATGTGTACTTGCGTTGACACAGGAAGATGCCATTTGAATTTCTCACCACCTCAATTTCCAAGAAATATTTCAACTTGCCTAGATCTTTCATATGAAAACGCCGGTTCAAATAATTCTTGAACTTTTGTATCACCATTCCATCATTACCCGAGATAATGAGATCATCAACATAAACAAGCACATTCAAATGAACAAATTTGTCTCGAAAAGTAAACAGAGAATAGTCTGAACATGATTGTTTAAACCCATAAACCCTCAGAGAAGCTGCCAATTTTGCAAACCAACACCTAGGCGCTTGTCACAATCCATATAAAGACTTTCAAAGTCTACAAACTTTTCCTGGTGTCTGAGAAACAAAACCAAGAGGCAGTCTCATGTACACAATTAGACCAGTCGTCACGGTCACAAAATTAAACCTAAATACCGTAGTAGCGGTAAGCAGGATTGAATCCACAGGGAGCAAGACTAACAACCTAATGTATTTTAAGTAGCGGAAATGAAATTGGCAATGGATTAATGAAACTAAATAGACTAAATGCAAATAATGAAATAGTGCAATTAAAACTAATAAAGACTTTATAATAAAGATGTTGCCGTTACGGTTTTGGTTCGACACGAGACTGACTCACACAATTCTCCTCCACCCTCTACGATCCCCTAAACCTACAAGGCAAGGTAAATCAATGAAATGGTTTCCCAACACTCTAGGTATAATCTATCTTGTCTCACCCGATCACTCAAGTTCGATTGGTTAAAGACTATCATTGAACGTCGATAAACGATACAAGGCAATACCACTAGTTGGTACGCGATTAACAAACACAATCTGTCAACACGTAATATCCAATCAACCAACTTCACAATAAACGCAACAATAGTAGAAATTAAATTAAATCCGAACACAACTAAATTACAATCGATGCGAAGTAATGTAAAGCAATGTTCATCATTTAATTATTCCAAACCAACGTTTATCATTCAGCAAGTTCTATGAAAACATTAAATCACAATGGACAACAATATTCATCACAAGTTATGCCCAAATCATATTAAAGTATCGAAATCAATCATGAAACGAAAACAAATATAATCCGAAGCACAATACTACCAAATGTCCTATAATCGGGCTCATCCAACTAGTCGAGAGCTGATGAGGAGAGTCGTGGAGTCAATCCCGATCTCGCCTATGCCGTAACAGACAACCGGGAGCTTAGCCGCTCATGGTGGTGATGACGGAGGCCGAAACGGTGGAAACGGAGCTGACCATGGCGGAGAGGAGGTAACCGACAGCGATATGGTGCAAAAAAGGGGCGAAAACGACCAACGGACAGCCCGGAATACGAACAGCCGCGGTTCGTTGGAAGCGTTAATTTTCCGGCGGGTCTCCGAAAAGCAGGTGGCGGAAATGGGATCCGAAGGTACCGATGGAAAGCTCGTGATGGGGAGTTCAGATCAGGTCTTGGGGAGGTGAGAAGTCGCCGGAAATGAGCAGGATCTGGCCTGGAAGATGAAGAGTCGCGGCTAAATCACGATTAAGACGATTTTGCGGCGTGAAGCAAGGGAAGTGTAGATCTGGGCGTGGGGAATGAAGATCTACCCTTGGGGAGCTGGAACGTCGCCGGAAAATGGCCAAAATTGGCCGGGAAGACGAAACGACGCGATGGAAGATGAAACGCCGCGGTGGTGCTTGGTTCACGGTGGTGATGGAGGGATGATGGTGACCGGAGCAAGGGGGAGGTGAATCGTCGCCGGAAAAGGAGACCACTCGTCGCCGGAGCTTGATCGGAGAAGGTGAAGGGTCGCCGAAAAAGTGAAGATGAACAGCCTCCTGGACGCGATCTGCATTTTTTCTTTTATAGCACATATTGCAAAATTTCAGTTTAGTCCCTGCACAATTAAAAAGTGACAAAATCAGCCCCTTAAAACATGACATTTTACCCCCTAAACAGCATAAATGAGACAAAATCACCCTTAATCCATAAACCACAACCTCATATCAACTCATATATTTTCCAAAATCATTCCAAACACGTTAAATTCATAAGAAAAATATTAGGAAGTGATTTTCGTGAATAAATTCATAAATTCTTTAATTGTCTCAATATACTTCAATTTAATCACAAATGGGGTATTTTTATCACCAAAATAGAGTCACTTTCATGACTCTAACACACTCCCCAACTTACTCTTTGCTCGTCCTCGAGTAAAGTTAAAGGAACTTTTTCAACATTATCACAAAACCATACACAACCATATTCATCAACAACCAAGACATTCATTTAAAGGTAAAGTGAAGAATTTGAACATAACAAGTAAATAACACAATCCTAAATAAAGAACTAAAGTTTTTGTCAAGATTTGTCTATCTCCATTCAAGCTTCTCAAACACACATTTCATATTCATATCACAATGTTAAAATGTCATGCAAAACTCCCCAACTTATGTACACGCAACATAATGCTCATTTTCCACACAAGATTTTGACATATAATTTCTTTTTCATTCGTCACCTTTTTTTTTTTTTTTTTTTTTTGTCTTAACTTCTTAAGCTTTCTAGAAGGTCCGTGTAACGGGCTTTAGATCAATGACTCCCAAACCAAACGGCTATAGGGCACTAAATGTAAAACACTCCTCGGACTTACTCACCCGAACCAACTAGGCTACAAGTCAAGACTTTATTTCTTTATTTCTTTTTTTTTTTTATAAAGCTCATGATCTATGTAATGATTTCTTAAGCTTTCTAGAGGACCCATGTAACGAGCTTTAGGCCAACCACTCCCAAGCTAGATAGATTTAGGGGATTAGGTGTAGAACACCCCTCGAGCGTACTCACTCGAGTCTACTAGGCTACAAATCAAAACCAAATCATCAAGCAACATTTAAGCACTTTTAACACACGCAAGATAATAAATGAAAATTTGCTCCATGGGCATGTAAAGTATGTGGGAGACTTGCATAAACACTAAAACACATGACATTTACACAAAACAGTGTCTAACCACAATTATGGACAAACCTAGCACAAAACAGAACCAATAGTTCAATGTTTAAAACCATGTTGCACAAAAAATTTTCAAAAACCTCACAAAACCTTTCAACTAGCACTTTAATTGCTTCTAAAATGGTAATTATGCATGAATTCATGAAAAATTTAAAAAATAACTCACTTTAGTTCACTTTAACCACTTTTGGACTTACAAGAATAAGATTCAACATTTTTTCAACAAAAACATCATCATGCCACAAAAATTTAAGCACACTCTCCACAAAAGCATCATCAATAACACTTCACAAAAATATCACAATCTCCACAAAAGTCTCATCAACAACACTTCACAAAAATATAAAATCAAATCAACACTCCCCAACTTCAAGTGTCATTGTCCTCAATGACCCACAACTACAAATATCCTCCCAAACTTAGCATCAAAAGATCTCAAATGGCAATATGATCAATGACATTAAAATCCTCCAACATATTTGAGAAACAAGAAATCTAACAATAATAGCATGTAAGGTGGAGAGATACAACCTGAGGAACAATGGTGGGGCTGTCATCAACAGAGTTTGTGGAGCATGCATATGCGTAGCCTTGGACTAGTTAATGAGTTTCCAAACATGACAATCCTGCGAAGACAAAAACAACAAAAACATAAAAGCAATAAAAACATATTTACAAAGGTGAGTTGCCTCCCACAAGCGCTAAGTTTAAAGTCTTCAGCCAGACTCAGTGCCCTGACATGGCTAATGTGGTTCTAATAAAGAACACTCCTCAATCACCTCTCCATCATTAATGCCATCGACATAAGGTTTAAGTCTTTGGCCATTCACCTTAAAAACTTGTCCCCTTTTTGGGTTTCGGATTTCAGTAGCTCCGTGAGGGAAAGCATTAAGAACAATAAAAGGGCCATCCCATCGTGACCGAAGCTTCCCCGGAAAGAGACGAAGCTTAGAGTTAAATAGCCACACTTTTTTATTAGGAGAGAATGACTTCCTAACAATGTGTTTATCGTGAAAAGCTTTAGTTTTCTCTTTAGAGATGCGAGAGTTCTCATAAGCTTCGTGTCTTAGCTCATCTAACTCCGAAAGTCGGAGTTTCCTATGGTCACCGGCCGTGGTCATATCAAAATTGAATTTCCTTGTGGCCCAATATGCTCTATGTTCAAGTTCTACAGGTAAATGGCATATTTTCCCAAAAACTAACCGATAAGGGGACATGCCAATAGGGGTACGATATGCGGTTCGATAGGCCCAAAGTGCATCATTCAGACGCATTGACCAATCCTTACGATCGGGCCGTACCATTTTCTCTAAGATAGTCTTAATTTCCCTATTAGCACGTTCCACTTGTCCACTGGTTTGAGGGTGATAAGGTGTGGCAACTCGATGGGTGATTGAGTACTTTTTCAATAATGAGCCAAAGTGCCTATTGGTGAAATGTGAGCCACCATCACTAATGATGGCGCGCGGATGACCGAAATGGCTAAAGATGTGCGATTGAACAAAGTTAACGACCACCTTATGATCATTGGTCCTAGTGGCAATGGCTTCTACCCATTTAGACACATAATCAACTGCAAGCAAGATATATTCAAAGCCAAAAGATGAGGGAAATGGACCCATGAAATCAATACCCCACACATCAAACACTTCCACAATCAAAATAGGATTCAGGGGCATCATATCTCGTCTACCAATATTCCCTACTTTTTGACATGAAGTACAAGCACGACAATAAAAGAATGCATCACGAAAAAGAGAGGGCCAATAGAAACCACACTGGAGGACCTTTAAAGCGGTCATCTTGCCACTATAATGACCACCACAAGCATAAGAATGACAAAATGCAAGTACACTACTAAACTCATGGTCGGGAACACATCTCCTAACTATCTGGTCTGCACACACCCTGAAAAGGTTCGGGTCTTCCCAAAAATAATGCTTGATGGTTGCAAAGAAATGATCTTTCTGAGTTTTGGTCCACCCTAATGGTAATTGTCCTACGGCCAAGTAATTGACTATATGGGCATACCAAGGTGCTTTGGATTAGGGATATCGCAAACAATTGCTCATCCGGGAAAGATTCATTCAAACATTGACCAGGGACAAACTCTGTAAAGAGTCTAGACAAGTGGTCGGCGACCACATTATCACTACCCTTTTTATCTTTGATTTCTAGATCAAACTCTTGCAACAACAAAATCCATCGAATTAGTCTAGGCTTAGTGTCTTTCTTGGCTAACAAATACCTAACTGCAACGTGGTCTGTAAAGACAACTATCCTAGACCCAAGAAGATAAGACCGAAACTTATCAAGGGAAAACACTACCGCAAGCAACTCTTTCTCCGTGGTGGTGTAATTACATTGAGCATCGGAGAGGGTCTTGCTTGCATAGTAGATCACAACGGGCTTTTTATTCCCCCGTTGGCCAAGGACTGCACCAATGGCATAGTCCGACGCGTCACACATCACTTCAAAAGGTAGGTTCCAATCAGGAGGTTGCATGATGGGTGCTGTGGTCAACGCTTCCTTCAAAATGGTAAAGGCAATCATACAAGAGTCATCAAAAACAAAAGACACATCTTTAGCAAGCAAATCACACAAAGGCTTGGAGATCTTACTAAAATTCTGGATGAAACGCCTATAAAATCCTGCATGGCCTAGGAAAGATCTAATTTGTTTGACCGACGAAGGCGGGGGTAGTTGAGAAATCAGCGCTATCTTTGCCTTATCCACTGATATCCCCTCCTTGGAAACTACATGACCTAAGACAATTCCCTCTTGAACCATGAAATGGCTCTTTTCCCAACTAAGAACAAGATTTGTCTCTTTGCAACGTTTTAACACCAACTCAAGTTTTTCGAGACAATCATCAAAAGATGTACCAAACACAGAAAAATCATCCATGAAGACCTCAAGAAATTGACCCACTATATCAGAAAATATCGATAACATGCACCTTTGAAACGTTGCCGGTGCATTGCACAACCCGAAGGGCATGCGACGAAAGGCAAACGTGCCAAAAGGACATGTAAACGTGGTCTTTTCCTCGGTCTTCGGGGCAATCGGTACTTGGTTATATCCGGAATAGCCATCCGTAAAATAATAGAAAGCTTGCCCGAGTTTTTCTAGGATTTGGTCAATAAATGGGAGCGGGAAATGATCTTTCCTAGTGGCTAGGTTGAGCTTCCTATAGTCAATGCAAACTCTCCATCCAGTGGGAGTACGGGTAGGAATTCGCTCACCTTTTTCATTTTCAACAACGGTGAGGCCACTCTTCTTAGGTACAACATGGGTTGGACTCACCCATTGACTGTCGGATATAGGGTAAATGATACCCTCATCAAGCCATTTGATCACCTCTTTCTTCACCACCTCCTTCATGTTCGGGTTTAACCTTCTTTGAGCTTCATGCACCGGTTTAGCATTCTCCTCATAAAATATGCGATGCATGCACAAAGAAGGGCTAATCCCTCGTAAATCGGCTACCGACCAACCGATTGCTTCTTTATGTGCTATCAAGACCGCCACTAATCTCTCTTCTTGCTCACTATCTAAGTTGGCGGCAATGATCACGGGTAAGGTCTTGTTGGGTCCTAGGAAAACATACTTTAGAGTATCAGGCAAGGCTTTCAACTCTAAGACTGGTGGAGACTCAATGGACCTCGATTGTGTCGTTTTAGACAAAGGTGGTAAGGTTTCATACTTGATGTTCCAAGGTCGACGCTCTAGAGTGGGCGACCTAGCTATATACGCACTAACCTCCTGAATCTCAGACACTACACTCAAGCTAGATATCTCCTCAACAAATGGATTCATAAGAGTGTAAATTGCATCATCACATAACATCTGTGGGGCGTAAGCCTCCACTAGATTGTCAATAGCATCAACCATGAAACACTCGTTATCGTCCTCACGCATTGGTCCTAACCCAGCATTAAACACATTAAGTCTCAATTTCCTATTCCCAAAAGACACTTCCATCTCTCCAGATCTACAGTTAATGCAAGCATTTGCCGTTACTAGAAAAGGTCTCCCTAAAATAATCGGTGGCATACTTCCACTGCTCGTATACTCCATGTCTAAGACAAGAAAATCCACCGGAAAATATAGTTCCTCAACCTTAACTAACACGTCCTCAATTAAGCCCCTAGGCATTTTGACCGATCGGTCAGCTAACTGTAGTATGACTTCGGTCGACTTGAGCTCACCTAAGTTAAACTGTTCATACACGGAAGTGGGTAATAAGTTCACGCTCACCCCTAAGTCTAAGAGTGCTCTATCAATCGTGACATTTCCTATCACAAAAGAAATAATAGGAGCTCCAGGATCCTTTAACTTCGGGGGAATGCGGTTTGAGACAACCGCACTTACATTTTTTGGTAAATGTACAGTCTTAGGTGTGTGAGATTTCATTTTCCTCTTTTGCGTGCACAAGTCTTTGAGGAATTTGGCATAAGCAGGTACTTGCTTAATGGCATCTAAGAGTGGAATGTTAATCTGCACCTGCTTAAACATCTCAATCATTTCATCCATCCTAGCGCTTTTCCTAGTAGTGGGGACATTTGGGGGCTCTAAGCACTGAGGAAAGGGTGCTCTCGGTATGTACGATGCAGGGGATGGTTCATTCTCCCAACTTTTTCCTTACCCGGTCTCTGAACACTCAACTCAACAAGAGGCTCACTCTCACTCTCTTTGGCTTGGTCCCTACCTAGACTTTTCTTTTCTCTACCCTGGACTTTTACTTCCCTCTCAGGCCTAATTAGCTCTCGGCCGCTCCGAAGAGTCATCACGGCCTTAGCTTGTTCGGAAAACCCTCTCTCCTGAGAAGAACCACTAGGGTTACCTATGACTTGACTAGGCAATTGGCCTTGTTCCCTCCTATTGACTGCTTCGGCTATTTGACCAATCTGGGTCTCTAGCTTACTAATAGATTGGGAATGGGAATGTAGAAGTTGGGTATTATGCTCTAAATCCTGGAACCTAGCATTCATGTCGACTTTTTGTTCCTGCATGGTTTGAAGCATTTGAGCCATCATTGATTCTAGTGAACTAGACACTGGAGTAGGTTGCTGAACGGGAGGTGAGAACCTAGGTTGGATGGGTGGTTGGATTGAAGGTTGCTCCCTATAATTGCCTTGCTGATTGGAAGGATTGTTCATGTATGGCATGTTATTAGGGACATTCTGAGGTGGTTGTGGCTTCCATGAAAAATTAGGGTGGTTACGCCACCCAGGATTGTATGTGTTCGAGTACGGATCGCTCCGTCTCTGGAAGCCTTGTGCAACTTGCACTTGCTCCTCAAAAGGGTCAGGGGCAGGTTCCTCAACCGGATGGTCAATAGTGGAATGCATGGCAAAAACATCCTGATTCGCCTTCTGAGATGATTGTGTAGAGGGTTGCCCTTGTATAGATACAAACTGGTCAAATCGGTGGGCCAACACCTCTAACTTGGAACTAATGTCATCTAATCGTGACACCTCATACACGCCACCGTTCTTGGATGGCTGCTCTGATAGGCATTCTAGACGCAGAAATGTGGTGCATTGAATTCTCACTTAAGGTCTCAAAGAGTTGACATAACTCATTCTCGTCCTTGTGCATAAATGTTCCTCCACAAGAGGCGTCTACCATATTCCTATGCCTCTCGGTTAGTCCGTCATAGAAACTACGAACTAATTGCCACCTAGGGACTGCATGATGGGGACACTTCCTAAGCATTTCCTTCAAACGTTCCCAACTCTCATAAAATTCCTCGCCATCAAGTTGAGCGAAACTAGTAATGGCTCGTCGTATGCTATTGGTTTTACCAATGGGATAATACTTTTTTAGGAATCCTTGTTGCATTTGGGTCCAAGAGGTAATGGACCCTGCTGCCAAAGAATTGAGCCACTGTTTGGCTCGATCCTTAAGTGAAAATGGGAACAAAATTAAGCGCACGACATCTTCATTCACATGTTGAAGTCTAAGCGTGGAGCAAACCTCTAAAAATTCATCTAAGTGTTTGTATGGCTCCTCATTTAAATTCCCATAATAATTTGGCAACAATTGGATGACACTAGTTTTGATCTCATAGTGTTGTGTCTGGACATTGGGGATATGGATACATGAGGCTGAAGTGTAGGTGGTGGGTGCGAAATGTTGGCTAAGGGGCACATATGCGGGTTCATCCTGGTCAGCCATCCTACGTGCTTGTTTTCTATTCTTCTTACAAGTGCGTTCAATTTCAAGATTCAAAGGTAATAACCCTTCGTTACAAGACCTTCTAGTTTGCATTCACCAACCAAAGACACAAAAGGCTCAACAAGCAACGTAGCAACAATGTCAAGGAAAATTAACTAAATGCAAAACCTAAGAAATAAATTTTACTAAGCACACGAAACAAAACTAAAACAAATCTAAAATCTAACGAAACTATACTCAATGAAATTTCCCACAACAAAATGTTTAATCAAAACTAAATTTATCAATGCAACCTAAAAGAATTTAATACTAAGGACAAAAATTAAATCCTAGGAATAAAAGAAAAATCACAGGTTAAGAGAATTTCACAATCGGGATGTGCAGGATCTTCAATGCTCACGACACGCTGAAGCGTTTTCCCAATTGCAATTTTCCTGCAAAACCAAAAACAAACACAAATGAAACTATTCCAATGAAAATAAAATGAAAATAAAATAGAACAAATTAAAAATGAAATTACGCAAACAACCTAAAAAGAAAATAATTAACTAAAAATGCAAAGAGACAAACTAAACGGGACACAAATATTAAACAATTCACCCAAACAAATAATTACAAGAAAGAAAATAACACAAACAAAACAACAAAGACTAAAATAAACCTAGAATAAAAACTAATATCTACCCAAACACACAAAGTCAAAAGCACGTTGCTCCCCGGCAACGGCGCCAAAATTTTGTTAGACCAGTCGTCACGGTCACAAAATTAAACCTAAATACCGTAGTAGCGGTAAGCAGGATTGAATCCACAGGGAGCAAGACTAACAACCTAATGTATTTTAAGTAGCGGAAATGAAATTGGCAATGGATTAATGAAACTAAATAGACTAAATGCAAATAATGAAATAGTGCAATTAAAACTAATAAAGACTTTATAATAAAGATGTTGCCGTTACGGTTTTGGTTCGACACGAGACTGACTCACACAATTCTCCTCCACCCTCTACGATCCCCTAAACCTACAAGGCAAGGTAAATCAATGAAATGGTTTCCCGACACTCTAGGTATAATCTATCCTGTCTCACCCGATCACTCAAGTTCGATTGGTTAAAGACTATCATTGAACGTCGATAAACGCTACAAGGCAATACCACTAGTTGGTACGCGATTAACAAATACAATCTGTCAACACGTAATATCCAATCAACCAACTTCACAATAAACGCAACAATAGTAGAAATTAAATTAAATCCGAACACAACTCAATTACAATCGATGCGAAGTAATGTAAAGCAATGTTCATCATTTAATTATTCCAAACCAACGTTTATCATTCAGCAAGTTCTATGAAAACATTAAATCACAATGGACAACAATATTCATCACAAGTTATGCCCAAATCATATTAAAGTATCGAAATCAATCATGAAACGAAAACAAATATAATCCGAAGCACAATACTACCAAATGTCCTATAATCGGGCTCATCCAACTAGTCGAGAGCTGATGAGGAAAGTTGTGGAGTCAATCCCGATCTTGCCTATGCCGTAACAGACAACCGGGAGCTTAGCCGCTCATGGTGGTGATGACGGAGGCCGAAACGGTGGAAACGGAGCTGACCATGGCGGAGAGGAGGTAACCGACAGCGATATGGTGCAAAAAAGGGGCGAAAACGACCAACGGACAGCCCGGAATACGAACAGCCGCGGTTCGCCGGAAAGCGTTAATTTTTCGGCGGGTCTCCAGAAAACGGTGGCGGAAATGGGATCCGAAGGTACCGATGGAAAGCTCGTGATGGGGAGTTCAGATCAGGTCCTGGGGAGGTGAGAAGTCACCGGAAATGAGCAGGATCTAGCCTGGAAGATGAAGAGTCGCGGCGGCTAAATCACGGATTCCGGCGATTTTTGCGGCGGCTGAAGCAAGGGAAGTGTAGATCTGGGCATGGGGAATGAAGATCTACCTTTGGGGAGCTGGAACGTCGTCGAAAAACGGCCAAAATTGGCCGGGAAGATGAAACGACGCGATGGAAGATGAAACGCCGCGGTGGTGCTTGGTTCACGGTGGTGATGGAGGGATGATGGTGACCGAAGCAAGGGAGAGGTGAATCGTCGCCGAAAAAGGAGACCACTCGTCGCCGGAGCTTGATCGGAGAAGGTGAAGGGTCGCCGAAAAAGTGAAGATGAACAGCCTCCTGGACGCGATCTGCATTTTTTCTTTTATAGCACATATTGCAAAATTTTAGTTTAGTCCCTGCATAATTAAAAAGTGACAAAATCAGCCCCTTAAAACATGACATTTTACCCCCTAAACAGCATAAATGAGACAAAATCACCCTTAATCCATAAACCGCAACCTCATATCAACTCATATATTTTCCAAAATCATTCCAAACACGTTAAATTCATAAGAAAAATATTAGGAAGCGATTTTCGTGAATAAATTCATAAATTCTTTAATTGTCTCAATATACTTCAATTTAATCACAAATGGGGTATTTTTATCACCAAAATAGAGTCACTTTCATGACTCTAACAAAGGCAGTCTCATGTACACCTCCTCATCTAGGTCACCATGCGAGAAAGCATTTTGAACATCCATTTGATGAAATTTCCATTTTCTTACAGTCACAACAGCGAGCAAAGTGCGTACAGTTACCATCTTTGCTGTTGGTGCAAATGTTTCGTGATAATCAATGCCTTCAACTTGATTATTCCCAAGTATCACCAATCGTGCCTTGTACCTTTCAATCCCTCCATCAGAGTTATATTTTATCTTATAGACCCACTTGCTTCCAATCGCTTTCTTTCCTGGTGGCAAGTTTTCAATAGTCCATGTACCATTGTCTTCTAAGGCTTGTATCTCCTTTCTCACTGCTTCCCTCTAATTCTCATCTTTGACTATTTCTGCATAGGTACCAGGTTCATGTCCTGTAGAAACTGCTGCCACGAAAAACCTATGTTGTATAGAAAACTTATCATAATTCACATAATGTGCTAAAGGATAAGGTGTACCTGAGGAATTAGACTGAAGTGATGAACACACTGAAGGGTTTACTTTGATTGTATTAGTCACATAGTCCCTCAAACGAACAGGAGGTAATTGCTTCACTCTTTGCCCCCTACCGAGTGGTTCTTCGACATTCTCATTCTCTTCCACAATATTTCTTTCCACTGCACTCGTATCAGCTATAGGTGCTTCTTCTTCATCATGATTCACCTCACCATTTTCCTTCGCATCTTGTACATGCTACTCATCTGTGTCAACTTCTTGATTCCAATTTTCTTCTACGTTTTTAGCCACGTCATTATCTGAAATATGCTTACTTGCATATGGAAATTCTATTTCAACAAACACAACATCTCTCTAAACAAGATACTCATGATTCTCCAAGTCATATAATCTCCAGCCTTTCTTTCCAAACGGATATCCAACAAACACACACTTTCAACTTCTACTTGCAAATTTATCTTTGTCCCTGTTTAAATTATGTGCATATGACAAGCATCCAAAAATTCGAATATGTTTATAGGCAGGTGCTTGTCCAAAGAGAACTTCATAAGGAGACTTACCATCTAACAACATAGTAGGTGTTCTATTGATCAAATATCCTGTTGTAAGAACACATTCTCCCCAAAATTCAATAGGTAGACTTGCTTGAAAACGCAATGCTCTTGCCACATTAAGAATGTGACGATGCTTTCTTTCCACTCTCCCATTTTGTTGAGGTGTCCCTACATAAGATGTTTGATGCAATATCCCATGCTTGTCGAAATATTCTCGCAGCCACAAGAACTCACTTCCATTGTCACTTCTAACAACTTTCACATCTTTCTTAAATTGTCATTGAATCATTGCAATAAATCTTTGAAGAACACAAGCAACTTCAATTTTCTTGTTTAACAAATATATCCATACAGCACAAGAATAATCATCAATAATTATTAAAAAATAAATTGATCCACAAGTAGCTGGGACTCTATAGGGTCCCCATAAATCACAATGTATCAATTCAAAACATTCTTTGGCTCTACTATCACTAGAAGGAAAAGTTTCTCTTGTTTGTTTTGCTCTAAAACAAATATCACATGCCTTATTATTATTCCTACCTAAACTACCAACTTCAGGAATCATTTCTAACACCTTAAAAGACGGATGTCCCATTCTCAGGTGACATAGTTCAGAAGATCCAACAGCCTTGGCCTTGCATGCATGCGCTGAAGCCACTCCTTTGAAAAAATAAACCCCTTCGTGTCGTTCACCCGCTCTAATCAGCTTCCTCAAAGTTCGGTCCTGTATAGCACAAATTTTGTTAGTGATTTGCATAACCAAATCTGAATCATCAAGAAGTTGAGACACCGAAATCAAATTGCATTTTAAATTGGGCACAAAAAGAACATGTCTCAATATCAGTGCTTCTCTAAGAAACACAGTTCCTTCTTTCAACGCCATGGTCTCCTCTCCATTAGGCAACCCAACTGAACATGGCACAATATCTCTCACTTCACTCAGACATGAATAAGCTCTTGTCATGTGATAGGAGGCGCCTGAGTCAATAATCCAAGACAGTAGTCTTCCCTTACTTGTCAATCTCTCATTACCACTATTCTTATGTGAGCTTAGTAACCTAAGCAAGGCAGCCCACTGTTCATCATTCAATCCACTAAGTCCTTTTCTATCAAAGTCAGATCATGCTCTTTGCCCACCGTCAACACCGGATGCTTGAGTTGCGTTTGCCTACAGAATTCCTGGCTTGTTACGACTACTACCAGTACCACGCTTTCGTCCACCACCTCGTCTAGTGACGTTTGTGCGTGGTCTATTTCCCCACCATTCAAGATATCCTATGAGTTGGAAACAGTTATCAGCATCATGTCCCTCTCTGTTGCAATTAAAACAAATCACAGATTTGTCTTTGTCCCCCCCTGAATTACGACCACCTGTTCGAACAGCAAAACTCATGGGACTACTTCTTTCCTCTCTTGTTCGTATCATGTTTCTCACCCGTTCCTGTTGAATAACCATGGCATATGCCCGATTTAGGTTAGGCAATGGTTCTGTGCTCAAAATATTGGAACGCACTGTTCCATATCCTTCTTCATCCAAACCCATCAAAAACTGATGAACTCTCTCTTCTTCGCGTTTCCTTTCGAGCTCAGTGGTGAGATTGCATTTACACCCAGTACAAGTACATACTAGTATTTGATCATAGTTGTTCAATTCATCCCACAAAGCTTTGAGTCTTCCATAATAAGTAATCACAGCATGCCCATCTTGCTTACAATTCGCCAAATCAGATCTTAACTGCTGCACTCGAGGACCATTTCCAATGGAGAATCGCTGCCTAATATCCTCCACAAATCTTTCACATTCTCCATATAAGATATCGTCGAACGAATTATAGGCTCGATGGTATTGAACACCCAAGACACAAGCATAGAGTTAACTGTCACCAATCTTCAAGTTTCAACGAGTTATCTTCCAATTCCTTGACAGTTCCATTGATAAACCCATATTTCTTTTTGGCTCGTAAAGCGGTTCGTACTACCCGTGCCCATTCATCATAATTCTCACCCTTCAATTGAACTTGAGTGATTATGTTTCCGGGATTATCATTCGGGTTCAGTGAGTAGAGGTTCTGTGTTTTCTTGTCTAAACCAGAAGTCCCTACATCTTTCTTGTCGTAATCACCCATGGCTCTGATGCCATAAGCAAATCCGATGAAATCATTTTCTGTTTTCATTACTGATCCCAACAAGAATATATACAAGATTTTACAGCTCAACAAATCTGATAAAAGTAGAAAAAAATCTATACAAGGAAATAACTCCCAAAACTAATGCTCCTGAATGAAGCCTAAATAAGAAAGAAAACATTCACAAAAGTTGTCAAACCAGTTGCTGAAAATAATGCTACCATCCAATAAGACTACATGTTATAGATAAAAAATTTCTCATTTTTCATGAGTTTCGGGCCTTAATGTGAAGAAGTATTTAAAATGATAAAAAGAACTCAATTGTTGCATGGTTGGATGCTCACCTTAAACCATTGTAGCTTCCTCTGCATCTGCGATGCGGGACCGAAATATGATCTGATGGTACCATTGCAACTTTGTCTTTGATCTCTCAGAGGGAATTTTTATGTCTTTGTGTACACTTTCAGGGCCACAAATATGTTCTTGCACCGGAATCCCTGTCAAATTATATCAGTTATGAGACATACATTTGAGAGAAAAATTTTATAAGGAATTTGTATATGTAATATTATTTGAACAAGAGAGTTATGCGTATGTTGTGACTTGGCAGAGAAAGTAAAATATTAAAAGATTGTTGACACCAGCATTTATAAATTAAGCATTTCCAAAATCCAAGCTTGATTTTCAAACGCCAAAGGCTTATTAATAAAATAATTTCTCTGAGACTTGGTTCTGGAGACGAGCTAAGTTTGGATATCGCCAGTATTAACAGAGTTCTTGCACCATATCTTTTTGCTTTTCCTTTTGTAGAGACTCTCTATGTGAATCTAAGTAATAATAAAAAACACAACCAAGTATCCTGTTCCCATATGTGAGACCGAATATTATACTTGCCTGTGTTGAGTACAAGGGGAATAGTATCACTTTTGAAACTCAATGTGGACAATAGTTATTTTCACTGGACCTTGGGGATGCTTATGTATTTTCCCCTTTATAAATGATTCTAATTAAGAAATATGCACTTTGGGAGTTGATTGGTTTTGGCTACCGATAAGATAACTACTCCACCAGCCGCAACCCAATTGGAAAGGGAAGGAATAAAATTATAAATATTATGGATTAAAAGCATTCTTAAAGCGTCTCACCTTTAAGAACAAATTAATTACTCCCTTCATTTCATATTAAGTGACTTTTTAAGGCCTTGCACAATTTTTAAGAAAACAAATTTCTCTCTCCTCATACTGACTCTTTCACTGAAATTGGAGTGGGAAAATTTTGATTCTCTTCCCGCTCTTCATGTCCATTTGAAAAAGAAAGAGAAAGAGGAGATGAGAGGCAAAGATAGAGAAAGAGTAAGAGGAGATGAGGGCAGAGAAAAAGTGGAATAGAGGAAATAGGGGAATTCATCGAGAAAGAGAGAAAGGGTTGACTAGTCAAATGATTTTTATTTTGGCAAAAAGATACTCCCGTAAAACGTCAATTAATATGAAACGGAGGAATAATAATTGGACTAAATTTTTTTATGCTTATTCAAATATACTATGATAAAATTTGGGGTGTCGTAAGAAAAAAAAAAATTAATTTTAAAAACTTTTAAATTAGAGTATCTTAAGAAGTGAGTTTTTTTCAATTTTAAGAGAAGGGTTAATAGAACCACTCAAGTTCACCCCATCAAATTGTTTTCTATATCCCTATATTATTATTATTTTTTTTAAATTAGTAATTACCAAGAAGAGTATTTATTCTTTTAGTACACTTCATCTATTAAATAACTCTTTTTCTCAATCCTTTATTTTTCTTTTCAATGACTGTAATTTGAATTCTTTGTTTGGAAATTATATTGTCATGTTAAAATATTTTTATAGAGATGGAAGATGGATTCAAACAATGAAAATGTATTAATATTGAGTATTCCCTTTGATTTTTCTTGCTTAGGATTTGATTAAGGAAAATCAGTTTAACACCATTTGAACTACTCGTATGTCCCGAGTTTTATATCTGTAAACATTGGCTTCCTTATGACTCCAACCGCAAAAATGTCTGCTGGACGAAGCCTTTGCTCAATAATGGGCTTACCTTCAAGATTCAATATATCAGCAGTTGTCAAGATGGCAGATTTTAAATTAACACTGTTAAATCCTAGATTTTTATAATGGTTTATGAAGTTCAATATCAAGCAAGTTATCTTCACTCCTACAGTATAATTTGGACCATTATTTTTAGAGCCAAACAGGTTCCCAATATTCTGTAAGTTTTACCCAAAGTAATAATTTTGCGGTTCTTATTGAAGAGAAATAAATGGTTTTAATTTCTAAATATTATATAAAGATAATAATACTCTTAAAAGTGTTCATTTTAGTCACACTTACAATTAAAAAGAAACATGGTGAAGACACTCGTCTTAGAGTTTTTCCCAAATGATTTTGCTGTTCTTGAAAAGATGGATGGCCATAACTTTATACAGACTGAAACAAAATGTTACCAAAGCACAGTATATGTTAAAGGAAACATTATTCAAAAGGCCAAACAATTTCATTTTTTTTTCTAAATGCAAATCCTAACAACCAGAGAGATTAGTGCTAGGCTGAATTATTGTTATAAAGATTAAGAAAATACAAAGAGAGAAAAGACCTGTCAAGCCAAAAGGAGAATACAATTTCTTTAGTTATTTGGAGAACTATACATCCTTCTTCAGTTTAAAAGTACTAGGTCCATACGTGGATAAGAACATTTCAAACAAGAGGTTAAACTGCAACAGAGCAAATAAGGTCACAGGGAAACATTCAAGTGTGGAAATTGGAATAGTTACCGGTTTCAATAGATGAGAAAGAACTATGTAAGTGGCAACACTAAATGCTATCATACCATTCTTGCAATAGAAAAGAACAAGGTCATGAGGCCAATAATCAACTTCAATGGCGAGGAGTCCAGAAAATCATCTTCTTAGTAACGCGGAGTGAGAATGCCCTAGGATATTAGGACTGAAGCTGTAATACCCTGTACTTTTTTTGTATGGAGTTTTATTAAATTTTATTTTGTGATTCTGGGGTAAAGTGTAATAATTTGAAAGTTTTGGGGAGAAAAGGGAAATAAGTGAGGACTAAATTGAAAATTTTCAGATATTTCGATGAACAGTGACCATTCAACAAAAAGAAAAACGGGGAAGAAGAAGAAGAGGTAAAAAAAGAGAGTAAAAAAGAGAAGGAAAATGAGAGAAAGAAGAGAGAGAAAAGAGAGAGAAGAAGAAGAGAAGGAGAGGAAGAAGAAAAGAAAAAAGGGAGAGGAAGATGGAACCAATAATAGAGAGAGAGGAAAGAAGAGAACAACGGAAGTGGCCACCAGTGAGTAAATTCCTTGATCAAAGATAAAGGAAAGAAATGAAAGAAAAAAGGGAGAGGAAGATGGAACCAATAATAGAGAGAGAGGAAAGAAGAGAACAACGGAAGTGGCCACCAGTGAGTAAATTCCGGTGATCAGAAAGAGCAAAGGGAGATTGAGCAAATGAGAGGTGAGTGAAGCTTGATATTTCCCCTTTTTAGTGATCTATGATTCAATTGGTTTAAAGAACTCTCTTTGGATTGTTTTGTCTATGATTCGGTATAAATCCATGAAAACAAAACTAAAGTAGGGAGATTGATTTCAATAATTTGGTGTGGGTAGAATATACATGTGTTTCCTAAACAAAATTTGGTTAAAAATATGATCTTGATATAAGGGTTTACTGTACAAAAATTTGACCTTCTTGAATTCCGGAAATTGTTTGTATGCTTTGAATTTTCGTTTGAAGCTAAATTTCGGATATGCTGTTGTACACTTCTTGAGGAGTGTTTAGAAATTTATTTCACTCAAAACTCGAAGGATTGAATTTTATATGGATTTTTGAAGTTGCATTGTGAATTCTGGAATTTTCGTTTTCTGCAGAACATGTATTTTTGAAAAATGATTTGATGCATCTATTCTTATTAAAATTGAGTGATTTTAAATTCTGATGAATCCTATATGTGTCTAGTTTAATTCTGGGGAGTTTCATGAGGTTTGGATTAAGGGCCTGAATTGTTATGAATTTTTCAAGTCAGTAACCTCAATTCTGGAAACAGAGGACATATTTGAATTAGTCGGAAAAAAAATTGTGTTTTAAATAGTTATGTAATTCTGGAATGACCTAAGAAAATTATGGAAACAATTTACGTGTCTCTAGAACGACCCGTTAAAATTATGGTTTAAAATGACGAATAGAATTTTTAAGAAAAATCCGAGAGCGATTGATGTTTGATTATGAGACAATTTTGTTAAAAAAGAAGTTATGTTAATCTTTTGGTGTGTGAAGTGTCCAATGATTTTAATATTGAGGTGTTACCTTATGGGGACTTATGTATGGAGGACTTATTGGATTTTGTATATAGGGAGGCAAGCGGGGGCATTATTAGAAGATTTCAATCATTTTCGGCTTAAGGGTCGAGCTTCAAACTGTGAATGGAAAAAATCTAAGCCCCTAACTTTCTTTTTAACAAAGTTATCCCTAAATGCTCTTTTATACTTGTTGATTGTTTTAAATTACCTAATATGTTTGATTTATTTATATAAATAAGCTTTATTGCAATGTTATTGTTGGAAATTGTTGATTGACATGAGAAAGGCAGAATTTTGATGTTTTGTGGCAATAGTTCGAAAAGAAATGAAAATAGGTTAAAATTGTTAGATTTAAACATTTGAGAACCTGCATTTATATTTTGAAGTTGTGAAATTATTATATGCTCATGAGAAAAATGTTTTGAGAATAAGTATGAGATAATAGTGGGTTTCAAACCACCCTACGTAGTACCCATCCCTCTCATGATATTGATTTGATTCTACGCATGCGTATGATTTGATATTGCCAGCCCAAGTGGGTTGAAGGCTTAAGCGAGGCAGATATTGTTACATTGGATGGATTTTGCCGGCCCCAATGGGTCGAAGGCCCGAGCGAGGCAGATATTGCTTCACATGATTTGATTTATCGGCCTAAATAGGTCGAAGGCCTGAGCGAGGCAGATATCGCTACATAGGATATGATTTTGCCGATTCAAGTGATGCTTAGACTCACTGGGTTGAAGGCTTGAGCGATGACCGATTCCGCCTAGTAGGATGGATTTAATGGTTCAACATGCGCGATGTTAGATCTTGCCGGGTTGGATGGATTTACCCCTGGGTACTAGTTGGGTGAGAGTTTTCACAAGTGATTGAGAGATGATTTGGATATGTTATATATGTATATCATTTATTTGAAAAATGAAAACTTATAAATATAAATGTTATCCGCATAAGAACTGTTTCTTAGAAATGATATTTTTAGAGAAACATGAGTATTGATTCATTTACCATAATAGTTTTAAGAAGGAAGTCTTGCCATGAGAGATTTCAACATGTGTTATAAAAAATGGCTTATATTATACAATGTGTTTATAGAAATGAAATTTTGTAAGCATGAGTGTTTTTATTGTATATTGAAATGTTTTATTATATACTAACTCATTAACCACTCACTAAGCATTTCTAGCTCATCTCTCGTTTTCAAATGTTTTTCTTTCCCCCCACCAAGTCAAGAAGGAGATCGTGTAGAGAAGTGAATCCCACTCAAGGTTGGGCCATAAGATTTCATTTCATCATATATTCTAATGGTTGTATTTTATTTTCCGTTACAAAGTTTATGTTTTATTCATCATGTATTTATTTCTTGTTTTGGATTATTAAAGATATGGAGAAAATTTGATATCATACATTTCATTTTGTGAAAATTTCAGTTACATTTGTTTATTTGCAAATGACGTTACATTTATTCTTGAGAAAAAAATAAAAGAGTGCTTATAAATATTTTGGCTAGAAGAGTTTTATGATGTTTTTATTCATAAACAGGTTTTATAGTTTTCTCACATGGCACGTCTCGATCACCCGAGTCTTATGGGTGAGCCCGGAGTCTATGGGATAAGGAGGGTTGGGACGAGTCATGTCAAAAGCAGTGGAAGAAAAGAGTGCAAGCATATTTGATATGGCAAATACTACCAAAAAAAAAAAAAAATGATTCATGCTAGACACAGGGTGTACTGTAACCCCCGCACCACTTTGTGTTCATGTATGTTGTATATATTTATGCATTGGTATGCCATTTGCATGTTTTCTCCTTTTTTTTTTTTTTTTTAATGTTGGATGAATGAAAAAATTTTGTTGGTTGGTTATGATTTCCTGATTTGTGTTGATAAAGAGAAATCTGGTCAATTTGATGAGACTGGTTTGTCTGATTGATAAATGGAAGTGTTTTGGTTAACTTAAAGTGTGAAATGGTTTATGTAGAATGTTCACTCGTAACTTGTTTTGCAATTGTGAAATGGTATAAAAAATTCAATCACTTGAGTTATAAAGTTAATGTTTGGTATATTGTGTGATATTTAGTGGTTGGTTTGGAAAAGGACGACTTTTCCATGTTGGTAATTTGAATTGAGTTGAAATGTTGCTGGGAATGGGTGAAAAAGGGGGGTGAATTGCAAGTTTTTAGAAGTTTTTTAGGGTCCAAGTGAAAAGATTTAATATGTTGGGACTACACAGAATTTTACATATTTTGGTGCCGCAGCAGAAGACATTTTTCGCAGGGGCAATGAACATTCTGGAATTTAAACTATTGAAAGTTTCTTTGTTATTTTGGGGGTGTAAGTGAAAATATTCATTCTATTGGGACCTTATTGAAACATAGCGATAATTTGGGGGTCCTTTGTGATTAAAATACTGATGTATTGGGGGATTTTGAAAATAGCACGAAAATTTAAGGGGCAAATTGATATTTGCCACTCACCCAACTTAAATCCAGTTTCAGTCGGTTGGAAGGAGGAAGAAGATAAGAAGTTGGGAAAGGAGAAAGGAGAAGGAAGAAAAGGGAAAGAAGGGCGTTTTTGACCCCATTTTCATTAGGGAATCGATTTTTGGGCGTGCATTATCTATGGGTAAGCTTTTATTTGGGTAAAGTTTTATCCCTTTTCCCTCATTTTCTTAAGTTTAGGGTTTAAGCTAATTTTTTCAAAGAATTGGTTCAAATAGGAGGAGGAGAACCAAGTTTTTTGAGGGCTTTCGTTATTTGGAACAAGCTTCACAGGAGTGAGTGGAAAATCCTAAATCCTAAATCCTAACTTTTATTTTTAGTAAAAAATTATATAAGTGATTTACTCTAGCATTATTAATGTTTTAATTTGCTTAAATCCTTCGATTTTTGTTATGGAGATGTGTTTAATACAAAATTAATATTTAGATTTGAGAATGATTGGATTTCGATATGTTTTGGGCAAGAATTGTTGATAATACAAAAATTTGGCTAAATAGTTATTAAAACTTGTATTTTTAGCCTCATATTGTATCTTGTGAATTAATATTATGTTATATGTTTCTTTATGAATGAAGACATGGAATTTATGAAAAGTTGTGAGTTGAAAACATGTATGTTGATAATAATTGTTTCAAACCACCATATATAGTACCCATCCCCCTCATGATATTGATTTGATCCTACGTATGTGTATGGTTGGTTATTTGTCAGCCCAAGTGGGTTAAAGGCTTGAGTGAGGTAGATATCGCTATACTAGATTGTTTTGCCGGCCTAAGGGGGTTGAAGGCCCGAGCGAGATAGATATTACTAGACAAGATATGTGGTGCCGACCCAAGTGATGCATGGTCTCACTGGGTCAAAAGCTTGAGCAATGACCGATTCTACCTAGCAGGATAGATTTAGCATTCAACTCGCGTGATGTTAGACCTTGCCAGGTTGGATAGGTTCAAATCTGGGTATTAGTTATGGTGAGGATTTTCACATGAATTTAGGAAATGTTTTATGTTTATATGAATCGTTTATAGAAGTGGAAATTTATAAATATAAATGTTTTTTTGTATATTAAAATGTTTTCTCTCTTTACGCCACTCACTGAGTATTTCTAACTCACCTCTATTTTTTTATGTTTTCCTTCCCCCCACCAGGTCAAGAAGAGGATCGTGCAGAAGAGTGATATTCGCTCGAGGTTGAGCCACACGACTCCAATTTGTCAAGTGTGTAACTAATGGATTTTACTTTGGCATCACAAAGACTTATGGTTTGCTCCATCATGTGTCATTTCATGTTTTATTTTGGATTTTTATAAAAAAATAAAAAAAAACAGATATAAACCTTGATACCAAATATTCCTCTTTTTTTTTTTTGTAAAAGAATTATTAATGTATGCACATAATGATGCAAAGAGGAAAATGTTTTGCAGTGATATTTCAGGAAAACAGATCTTTAATGGTTTTACAAATTTAACATGGCACGTCTCGGTCACCTGAGTCTCATGGGTGCACCCGAAGCTCATGGGATAAGGAGGGTCGAAATGGGTCATGTCAACTTGGTATCAAAGCTTAGGTTTCGAGTTTTAAATGAACATTTTCATAGTCTATGCATACATGATCTTCATATGATAAAAGAAGTTTGTTTACATTTATAAAGCATTGCTTCTGAGAAAAGAATTGTTGCATTTGTAGATTCCAATATGAGTCGATGTGGCCAACCCTGCATAAGACCTGTGGGGGAGCTTTTAGCTCCTCAAGTTAGAAGGAGGGAGAGTAGATCTAGGGTTGAAGGTGTAGAGGAATCAGTTACACAAAGATCATAGCCCCAAGGATCCCATGTAAATCCTATGGTAGATAATCTTCATGCATAGGCAGAGCAGAATGTTAAGCAAGAGGTAGGATCCCAAGATAATAGGGTTAACCTAGAGTAGACAATGGGCAGATTGGCTTAATTAGTCACCTAAGTTGTCCAAGATAGCACAACACGACATTAGGGGAGTGGAAACACTGTTGAAAGAGCAAGGAAGTTAGGGGCAACTGCTTTTGATGGGATTGGATATCTTGCAATGGCAGAGTCATGGATGAAACGAACTGAGTGGGTATTTGATATTATAGAGTGCACCGAGGCTCCAAAACTTAGGTTTGCCACATTCCTACTAGAGGAAGAAGCCTATAGTTAGTGGGAGTCGGTCCAGCATAAGTATGGGGACCCAACCACTATTACTTGGGCCAACTTTCATCGAGAATTTTTTTACTACTATTATCCCCGAGTTTACCAAGATGCTAAAAGAAGTGAGTTTCTCAGACTTACACAAGGAAACATGTTAGTGGTGGAGTATACCAAAAAAATCATTGAGCTCTCTAGGTTCACTCCTGTGATTGTTGCCGATGAGAAGGAGAAATGTAAGAAATATGAGGAGGGTCTTTGAGAGAGACTAAGATCAACTGTGACCGTTAACTCCTATAGTGAGTTCAGGAGTTTAGTAGAGGCGGGTTAAGAATAGCCAAAGGGAATTTGACAAAAGAGAGCCACGAAAGCAAAAGCATAATAATAGGGAGTGGTCAGTTGGGGGCCCTAGTAATAAAACACAAAAGAGAGAGGGTAGTTTTTCTGGGACTTCAAGTGGTGCAAGTTAGGGCTAGAGACTAAATCAAAGCCAACAGTTAGTGGGTAGCAATAATTGGAATAGAATGTCTATTAAGGGTAGAAAATAAAGTGGGGGCCAAAGATCACATTGTAATATGTGTGAAAGGTTTCATTATGGACCGTGCCAGAAGAAAGGCCTAAGGTGTTATCATTGTGGACAAATAGGTCATTTTAAGAGAGATTGCCCAGTTCTAGCTTAGGGTGGCAATGTTACCCAAGGTTGATTTAGCATAATGTTATAAGGAGTAAGGATCAATATCAAAGGTAGCAAAGGTCCTAGGTTCAAGGGACATAGAGTAATGCCGCAACAAGTAGCAGTGACCAACATAAGGGACGACCCCAAGCACAAGCCCGTGTATTTGCACTTACTCAGAAGCATGCACAAGCCACACTAAAGGTAGTGATAGGTATGTTATCTATCTTTGAGCCTGAGTCTCGTGTGTTAATTGACCCTGGTTCCACGCATTCTTTTGTCTCTTATATGTTTGCTAAAAATGCTAATAGTGAGGTAGAGCCCTTGGAGTGTAAGTTAGTAATAGCCACCCCTATAGGAGATTCGTTGTTAGCAGGGAATGTGTATAAGGGTAGTGTGGTAAAGGTTTGTGAGCGTGAGTTAGAGGTAGATTTTATTCCCTTGGAAATCCATGATTTTGATGTGACTTTGGGGATGGATTGGCTTGCAAACCATAAGGCCACGGTAGATTGTTTTCGAAAGGAAGTGATATTTAGAAAGCTTGGGGAACCCAAATTCATATTTTGTGGAGAACGTCGAGTGTTACCCTCCTGTGTTATCTCTACTATGACAACAAGGCGACTACTTCGGAAATAGTGTCCAACTTATTTACCTATCAAAATCAGTTGCCCCTAACTTCCTTACTCTTTCAATAGTGTTTCCACTCTCCTAATGCCCCGTCATTCTATCTTGGACAGCTTGGGTGACTAACTCAGCCAATCTACCCATTGTCTGCTCTAGGTTAACCCTATTATCTTGGGGTCCTACCTCTTGCTCAACATTCTACTCTGCCTCTGCATTTATATTTATAAATTTCCACTTTCTTGGGGTGAGCTAGAAGTACTCAGTGAGTGGGGGAAAGGGAGAAAACATTTTAATATACAACAGAACATTTATATTTATAAATTTCCATTTCCATAAATGATTCATATAAACATAAAACATTTCCCAATTACATGTGAAAATCCTTACCATAACTACTACCCAGATTTGAACTCGTCCAACCCTGCAAGGTCTAACATCGCACGAGTTGAATGCTAAATCTATCCTGCTAGGTAGAATCGGTCACCGCTCAAGCCTTCTACCTAGCGAGACCCTGCATCACTCGGGTCAGCACCACATATCCTATTTAGCAATATCTGCCTCGCTCGGCCCTTCAACCCCCTTGGGCCAACAAAACAATCCAGTGTAGCGATATTTGCCTTGCTCAGGCCTTCGACCCACTTGGGCCGGCAAATAACCAATCATACACATGCGTAAGATCAAATCAATGTCATGAGGGGGATGGATATTATATATGGTGGTTTGGAACTACTATTATCAATATATATGCTTTCAACTCACAACTTTTCATAAATTTCATGCCTTCATTCATAAAGACACATATAAGATAATATTAATTCACCAGATACAATATGAGGCTCAAAATACAATTTAGCAAAATTTTTGTATTATCAACAATTCTTGCCCAAGACATATCGAAATCCAATCATTCTCATATCAATTCTCAAATCTAAATAATAATTTTGTATTAAACACATTTTCATAAAAAAAAAACCAAAGGATTTAAGCAAATTAAAACATTAATAATACTAGAGTAAATAATTTATATAATTTTTTGCTAAAAATAAGAGTTAGGGTTTTGAATTTTCCACTCACTCCCATGAAGCTTGTCCCAAATAACGAAAGCCATCAAAAAGCTTGGTTCTCCTCCTCCTATTTGAACCAATTCTTTGTCGAAATTAGCTTAAACCATAAATTTAGGAAAATAAAAGGAAAAGGATAAAATTTACCCAAATAAAAGCTTACCCACAGATAATGCATGCCCAAAAATCGATTCCCTATCAAATATGGGAAGAAAACCGCCCTTTTTCCCCTTTTCTTCCTTCTTCTTTCTCCTTTCCTTTTGTCTCTTTCTCTTTTTCTTCTCTTCTTCCTCCTTCCAGTCGATTGAAACTGGAATTAAGTTGGGTGAGTGGCAAATATCAATTTTCCCTTTGAATTTTCACGCTATTTTAAAAATCCCTCGACACATAGTATTTTATCACAAAAGGACCCCCAAATTATTGATAGGTTTATAAGGTCCCAAAAGAATGAATATTTTCACTTACACCCCAAAATAACAAAGAAACTTTCAAAACTTACAATTTAGTCACATTCCAAAATGTTCACTGCCCCGGCGAAAAATGTCTCTTGTGGCGTCACCAAAATCTGTAAAATTTGTATAGTCCCAATGTATTAAATATTTTCACTTGGACCCCAAAAACTTCTATAAACATACAGTTCACCCCCCATTTTCACCCATTCCCAACACCATTTCAACTCAACTCAAATCACTAGCATGGAAAAGTCGTCTCTTTCCAAACCAACTACTAAATATCACACAATACGCCAAACATTAACTTTATAACTCAAGTGATTGAATTTTTTCTACCCTTTCACAATTGCAAAACAAGTTAAGAGTGAACATTCTACACAAACCGCTTCACACTTCAAGTTAACCAAAACACTTCCATTTATCAATCAGACAAACTAGCCCCACCAAATTGACTGGATTTCTCTTTATCAACTCAAATTAGGAAATCACAACCAACCAACAAAATCTTTTTATTCATCCAACATATAAAAAAAAAAAAGAGAGAGAGAAAACATGCAAAAGTCATACCAATATATAAATATATACAACATACATGAACACAAAGCGGTACGAGGGTTACATGTACTATTAGTGTTCACCACCACAATAGGCATGGTGAAAGCTAAGGCAAACGCTACTGTAGTTATGAGTGCAGCTACAAGCGAGCATCATTGAGTATTAACACTCCCCAACGCACTTTCGATGTGAGATCTATGGCATTCTCCCCCATCCAATTGTGTGATCCATCCATCTCCTTTCAAGTGGACCCACTATCACATGTGGACATCCCTTTAAGTGGGCGCTTGGCAAGACATCGAAAGACGAATTGAGTTTGCTCTGATACCATTTGTCATAGGTTGGGAGTTTCACACCTAAAAGGTTATCCCATTAGATGGAGAGACTCACCCCTTATAAGCCCAAGACCTCCCAAATGTGCTTCCTATGTGGGATTCGTGACAATAAGCCAACCTAATTCTTTTTCTATAAATACAAGAAGAAATTACAAAAGAAAGATTTCGTGTAGCTCCTGTGGATAAAATTACGTCCTAAATTACATATTAGTGGTTTAGGAAATGGTTGGCCAATAAGTGGATGAAAAAATTTCAACCAAGAGAGGAAACTGCAACCATGCAAATAAGATCACTGGGAGGCAACTAACTGAGGCAATTGGAATGATAACCCCCTTCCATGGGTGAGAAAAAACAATGTAAAAGGTTGCACCAAAGGCTACCATCATGCTTGCAATAGAAAAGAACAAGGTGATAAGGCCAACCATTAACTTCTTTGGCAGTGACTTTAAAAAATCATCTTCAGAGTAACGTGAAGTGAGGATTGCCAAGAACATCAACACTGAAGAAATGGAAGAAAAGAGTGCTAGTGCATCTGATATAGCAAAGACTATGAAAGCTATGTTGTGCAAGAAAATGGGTGTCCCATTCTCTTTGTTGCCACATGGTACAGTGAAAGCTGCTGCAAAGACTACTGTGATTATGAGTGCAGCTACAACTGAGCATGATGAAGCAGTGTCTTTCATCCACTTTTCACCTTTTTCCACTAATTTCTCGTGTTCTTTGGTAAACACCTCTCTAGGAGTTTTACCATGTCCATTTCGTTGTTCTTGAAGTGATGGATGGACATAACTTTCCACCGCCTAAGCATAAAAAGAACAACATATAAGTAGCAGTAAAATCTGATTATGAGAAAAAAAAATCTGGGACATTATTGATTATATTGGAAGCACTACAAGAATATGCCTAATAAACCCAATCAGGGCGCGGGTTATAAAGAAATTCCAAGAAATTAGTCATTTTTGTAGTGCTATTTAAGGTGAAACAATAAGTAGTATCAAACTTTTATTGCATGCTATATATATCACCTTGAACCATTGTAACTCTCTTTGCATTTGCAATGCTGCACCAGAGACTTGACTTGAAATTACCAACCGTGCAGTTAAATGCAAAATGTTGTTGGTTTTTTCATACTTGTTGGCCGCTTTCCACTCCCATAAAAACGAGTCCATTTTATTTACTAGATTAAAAACTTTTTCCTGGCGATGTAAAATTGCAAGATGAAATATAGCGTGTCGGTGTTCATTCCCAAAAGTGTAAGAATAGAAGTAGGCCTTCAGAATTTCACGGACAATCTCGCAATTAATCCCCAATCTTGCGGCTGTGAGAATTGGGTTGCACAATGACTGGGAGGCTTCTTCACTACTCCAAATAACTCCCTCATGACACATCATTCGAACTATTTCAAGGGTTTGCATGTGCATTAATTTCGTATCACGAATGTATTTGATGCCTGGAACTGCAGTTCAACTCAAATCAACAAAAGATGGCTCTTGGAGTACCCATTTTAAATAGAAATGATTCTTTAAATGTTTAATATTTACCTAAATGTGTGAGGGCATTCCAGAGCATAATGTGTAATCTTTGGCCCAAAGCACCTGTGACATACACAATAGTAGCTTTTGATTAGATCATAAGTTAATATAATTACTAACTTAGTATATGTATGAACTCAGATAGAAGGTGATCAACAAACCAAATCTAGTGAGGATTTGTCGAACGATAGATCCAAAAAAAGTGAATTGTTTATACTTCTTTGAGCTCTCAATTTGATTCTCTTCATCTCCATGCACATTTTCAGGGTAATGAATATGTTCTTCCTGTAAAGGAATCCCTGTAAAAATACACATGCAATGGATTTTTAATTTGATGTACTTGGTTATCATGAATGCTAGATTACACACCATACGGTGTGAGGCTCCAGTTGAACATATTTTATGAATTCCTCAATTAAAAGACTATTCGTGTTCATATTTTATGAATCTGAGAAGATGGTGAGTAACGTACAATGATAGATTAAGCGTCGCCAAAAGCCAAACCCACTCCCACTTTCAAATGCAAGAGGCTTATTAGCCAGCGCTTCTAATATACTTCCTCTGTCCTCAGTCTTAGATATTAAGTCCGGATATTTCTTCAATAAATCAAAAGCTGAACCTGTAGATGGAGTTGAAAGAAAAATTAAGATCATCTCTTCATCTTAGTTCTAGAGTTTTTAAAGATCTCATGAAGGCTGTACATTAAAAACAATTAAATATAATCTAAACATATTTATTGACAACTTATTTAAGATACTTATGTTGATAATTGAATGTTGTCTAATTATTTAATTAGAAAAAGTAAATTCCTATTATATAATCTAAGAGTAAACGACTTTTTCCCACCCAAGGTTTGCCTTAATTACTTTTTTTTCCCAAAAAAATTCAAAATACCACTTTTCCACCTAAAATTTATATTATGTTAATACCCAAAATAAATTTCACTTTCTCAGCTGACGTTTGACGAGTTACTAGTAGCTAGGATAAAAGAAGTTTTATAGAATGGAGGTCAATGGATCTAATGGTAGTGTCCGAGAATCTTCGTTACTGAAAATCAGCTAAGAACAAGAAACCCTATTTTTACAGTGATAGACAATCGACGAGAAATCAGTTACTGAAGTGAGAGAGGTTTTATAGGGAAAAGACAGAAGGTTCATATAGTGGTGGTAGAGATAATTTTTGCTGTTAGAATCAGCCAAAATTGGCTTTGAGTACTAATTGAATATAAATTTTGGGTGAAAAAGTGGTATTTAAAAATTTTTGGGTTAAAAATTACTAAGGCAAACCTTGGGTGGGAAAAAGTCCGTACTGTAAAATCATAATCTAATAGGGATAGCACTTACCATAGAGACCAGAACTAATCAAACTTTTTAGCAGTGTAACGCCTTTGTCATCATTCAAAGGAGCAGTTGTCACTTTCAGTAGATATTGAATCATCTCCTTGTGGCCACATGCCGCAGCTCGGTGAATCGGAGTAAACCATAGATGTTCGGAAAGTTGGGCAAATCCTTGTTCCTATCCACCAAAGCTTCTGCAGCCTTTTTATTTCCGAACGAAGCAGCGCAGAACCAAGCCGTTCCGCCATACCGATCTGTCAACTGTTCTAGTTGCTTTGGAGGGACCTCTGAAACAAGCTTCTTGATAAGCCAAAAGGGTGTGCCTAACTTCCGAGTAATTATGTGAAAAATGGTCTCCTGCCAATGTACTCTAATATTGGCTGTCAAGGCATCAGAATTTAGCCTTATGAAATCATCTACACTTTTCCAGTCATTTTCTTGTAAAGCCTTGTATAATTTCCAGTACCGAACATGATCCTTAATCTCCTCATTAATTGGATTCACTATAAATTTCAAATTGCCAACACAAATACTCATTATAAGAATTTAAAAGTAATACTGAAATACTATCAGTGCATGTATTCAACTTACTTTCTCTCTCCGGAGGGTCATGACTCCAACTACTGGATTCATCTTTACCGCTGAACTTCATCTCTTTGTGAGGTTGAACATGCTCCAGCAGTTCACTTCTCTGATTGAAACCGTTATTGCTGATTCTTTCCTCTCTTTGCATCTTTCTCAAATACGAAAAACAGTAGTACTCACGAGGAGGAGACGTCAAAATGTACAGAATACCAACGCGAAGGTGCTTGTAGTCAGTCAATAATTAATCACCCCCTTTACTTAATTTATTTAATATTATTATTTTCGGTGACTGAATGTGGTGACATTATCTTTATTGTAAAAAGTATTTTTCGTAAAGAGCATCCTCATAAATTAATTTTTAAATATAAAAAATAAAATTTTTATTCAAATCAAATGATATTTTTAATTTTTGAAAGAAAATATATTTTAAAAAAACTTAATAAAAAAAATATATCATAAATAAAATATATAAAAACTTATAATTTATTATTTAAGATTAAGATAGAGAATAAAATTTGATTTCCTAAATATGAAGAGTCAAACTCACTCTTTAATTTATATTTAAGGAATAAAAAGTCTATTAAACTCTTGTCTTTATAGATAAACTCTTTATAATAAAGAATTTGAATCATATAAAGAGTCCCTTAGAGATAATCTTTAGAGTATCTTTAAATGACTATTTATATAATCCAAACTTTTTATTATAAAAAGTTTATCTATAGAAATAATAGTTTAAGAGACTCTTTATTTTTTAAATATAGATTAAAGAGTGAATTTGACTCTTTATATTTAAATATTTAAATATTATTTTTTATTTTAATTTTAAATAATAAAATATAAATTTTTATGTATTTTATTTATAATTTATTTTTTTATTAAATTTTTTTTGAAAAAATATATTTTATTTTTTAAAATTTAATAAATTTATTAGATTTAAATAAAAGTTTTATTTTGTATATTTTAAAATCAATAAAGTTGGTTTCAATTTATTTGAAAAATATTTTTTAAAATAAAAAAATCAGACCGGTCTATCTAATTTTCCCAAGGAGTGGACCCTCCTATATTAATGACTTGACCCATGCTCTGCCAGGCGGCTCGATGCTTTGAATTGAAAGGTCTTTGAGTCAAAAAGTTTGATGATAAGCAGGTCTTGAATCTCGACCAGGAGTGAACCTTGCTGTCACTCCTATAAAAATGCTTCCCATACTATACCAATAACTTTTTTCCGTAAATTTTTTATCAAAATTCTGACCCAACAGTTTACCATTAGTGAGTTGATAATTAACGAGTGAAACTCAGATAAAACTCGTATAAAACCTATTATTATAAATTGATTAATTATAAATTATGTAAAAAATTTCATAAAAAAAATTATTAATATAATATTATTTTTTAAACTATCTTTAATGAATAAAAAATATTTTTTATTAACTATCTCTATATCATCGAATGATTAATTTGATAAAAAATTTTGGATGTGTTATTCAAATGATCTTAAATTTAAGTCATTTTTTAATTACTAATAGAAATAATCACTAAAGCTTTTGACGAATCAATAGTTTTAGAGTCCAAAAAATTAATTAAGATACACATAAATTAAGCTGAGTCACCTCGAACTTGAAAAAAAAGGAAAAAAAAAAAAAGATCTTTTATTAAAATGTCCCATATCATAAATTAAAGTTTGAAAAAAAATTCATTTGACGTTATTAACTAAAAGTTATTAAAGACTTTTCTTCTCATTTATCCCCCATCTTGTTTTTTATTTTCGTTTTTACCTCCTTTCTTTTCCCCTCTTTCTCTACCACCACAAAACCTCTGTAAACCACCACAAAATCCATCATCAACCACCCAAAGATCCACCACATGAACACAGTTTAAGATGGGTCCATCTGAAATGACTCACCACCACAAGAGTAGATTGGTGGCCAAGGGAAGAGCTCGTGGTAGGCCAAAGGAGGAACTCACGGCAGCCACACAAGCTCCTCTGACGGCGCCCAAGAAAGGAAGGAGAAAGAGCAGAAGAAGAGAGAGATTAAAAAGAAAGATAGGGGGAAAGGGCCAAAAAATAGATGTTAGGGAAAGAGAATATAAATAATGCAAATAGAATTAATTATGAATAAAACTACGTACACTAACCAACGTGTTTTCTAATATTAATACTTGGATTAATTTAATTATACATCACTAATAAAACTTTTTTATATAAATTATTGAAATTACTTTTTTGATACAACACCATTCATTCTTCATTTCTTCCTAGTAGTATTGAATCTTTTTCACTCCTTCGCTCACAATTTCTCAATTTTAAATCTGTAAACCGAATTTGAAAGAAGAAAAAATAAAAAGCACTGAGGAGACCAAGGAGATTCAGAATCCATGGCAGCCGAGATAACCATTTCGCTTGTGAGAGAGAAGCTAGAAAACCTTCGCACAAAGATTGGAGATCCAAGCTTGCGAACTCAAGTCAATGAGTCCATCGCGAAGCTCGAAGAGTCTCTGGAAACCTGGAAAAATTTAGAGGATGACCAAGGAAGTCATCTGACAATTGATGACCGGAAGATTGTGCTTCTGGGAGCTGTTTATGATGCAGAGGACACCATAGATGCATTCCTCGCGTGTACGACATCGCAGAAACAAAAGTCTTTTCCTTTATTCCCCTTGAGATCAGAGCATAGCCAATCTCGGGTAAGCCGTGAGATGAGAGATTTTGTTGTCCGTTTAACAAGTTTCATAGAAAATAAATCCGTTCATGTCGAGCCAACGGCTCCCTCTAGTAACTTATCATTGGAAGATATGAACGTTGATGATGATGTGGAAGTTCATCCACAAAAATCACCAACCAGTGTGGAGGATATGCCAGTCCTGCAATTGGAGAACAAGAACTTCGGTGAAGGCACTTCGAAATCAAACTTCGGAGAGGGTACTTCGGGATCCAAATTTTCATATGAAGATGATACTTATGGTTTGGTTGATACAGCGCAGACTGAACACGATCATGTAAAGTCAAGGGTTCTGTCAACTAACTCAGTGGAAGATATCCAAGTTCAACCATCGGAAGAAAAGCACAATGTTGATGGCAACGGCGGAGCCGCGGGTTCTCCGGAATCAAGCTTTTCAGATGAAGATGAAACTTCTGATTTGGAATATGCAGCAAAGAAGTTAGCCGAATTAATCTTTCGTGACGACATGCCATTTTTGCTCTTGTCAGAGGCGGTTAGTCCTGGAGACTCTCATAATACGACTCTGCTATGGAGGACTTACTGCAATATCAAGAAGCATTTTGAATACTGTGCCTGGACTTTTGTTTCTGATGTCTACGAAGCTATAAAATGTGTCATGGAACAACTTACAGGAATGAAGCAGGAAAATGATTTGCCTCAAACGGTGCTGCAAGGAGAGTTATGTCGTTTCTTAAGTAATAAGAAGTACCTATTAGTTTTCTACGATCTCCGAACACCTGATGTCTGGGAGTCTCTGAGTTCTGTTCTACCGAATTCAGATGGTGGTCGGATGATTTTCAGTTTTCATGGAACCGCACCAGCACCGAGTATTCCTAATGCAAGGTTCTTGGGTACAATCTTTGGAACAGAGTTGGTGTCACCGTCAGCATTAAGTAAAGATGTCTGCGCTTCGTTGGATAAGGAAACTGATATTGTTGGCCTGAAGGATGAAATACAGAAGTTGCATAAATTAATTTGTAGGCGGTACCAGTTGCATTTTATGATCCTAGTGGTGGGTGTGGCAGGCTCTGGTAAGACAACTCTGGTGAATACGGTCTACAACCAGTCACATATAAAGCAGAAATTCGAGAACCGTGTTTGGATTTCTGTTTCTAAAGTTTTTGAAGAGAGAAATCTCCTACTTCAGATATTGAAGCAGGTTACAGAGGTTAAGGACGAGGAGAAATTGTCCCTTGAGGAACTGCGGAAGAAGCTTCGTTATTTCTTTGTTGGAAAGAGGTACCTGGTAGTCTTGGATGATGTCCAAACACCTGATACTTGGGACAAACTCAAAAGGGTCTTCCCAATTAACTACGTTAGTGGTAGCAGGGTGGTCCTAACTATCCGTGATCCTAAGATAGCTCAAAATATTGATTCATCGATATATTATCGTCACAATCTACGTCCACTAAATAATGAAGAGAGTTGGGAGTTGTTTTCGGAGAAACTGAAACCAAAAATATCTGATAATTCAGATTTGGTGGAGCTCAAGGAAAAGATCTTGCAAAAATGTAAGGGTCTACCGCTTGCAATATGCATGCTGGCTGGTTTATTGTCCACTAAGGAACGTAGGCAAAGATGCATGGTTAAAAGTTATTGAGTCTACCCAACAAAAGAAAAAAGGAGGAGGGACTAGTGAGAATGCAATGCAAGGTAAAAAGGAAGAAAGGGTTAGTGAGCATTCTCAGCCAGACGAGATTGTAGAAGCAAAGGTGGTTGAAGAAGGAAAAAGGGTTAGTGAGCATTCTCAGCGAGGAGAGATTGAAGAAAAAGTGGTTGAGGATGAAACGGGGGTTGATAAGCATACTCATCTAGAAAAGATTGAAGAAATAGAGGAGATGGATGAGGAAAGAAAAAGTGCTGGTGAGCATATTCAACAAGGAGAAATTGAAGAAGAAGGGGTAGGTAAGGAAGAAAAAAGGGGGACTGTAAATGCAGCCTCTTACAGCAAACAAGGAGAAGATCAATCCATTTCTTCAAATGAATCAGTTTCCTCAGATAACTTGAGCGCTTCCGATATCCTTTCGTTGGGCTATCGGGACTTAAACTCCCCTTTAAGGGCATGTCTCCAATATCTCTGTCTTTTCCCACGATCAGATCCAATCCGCATAAGAAGGTTGGCTAGATTGTGGATTGCAGAAGGCTTGGTTAAAGTCTCGACAAATGACAATAAAGAACCTGAAGATCTAGTGGAAGAATATCTTCAACAACTAGAACAAAGAAACATGATCAAGATGGCGAAGTCAGGTGGAAGGCCTAAAACATGTAGCGTGAACGGTCTTCTCTATGATTTGCTGTGTCCAAATGCCGAGTGCATGGGATTTTTTCACGTCCATACCCAACTCAGGTACAGAATCGAAAACAGCAGCAACGCTTAGCATCCGTAGGTTTGCAGAACAAGTAGACATTCAGAACAATCCTCCTTCAGATGAAGACATTCGACAATTACGTTCATATATATCTTTTAACAAGGGAAAGGGAGATAAAGCGGCAGATGGAGTAGGCAATTTGCTGAAAAGGACAATCACTAAGAGAGGTTTTGGGTTGCTCACACTGCTTGATCTGGAACGTGTATACAAGCCAGTGCTGCTACCTGAAACACTAAGAAGGCTGCCGCTTCTGAAGTACGTCGGTCTGAGACGGACATTTCTGGACGAAATCCCAGAGTCAGTAGGTGATATTCCTTGCCTAGACACTTTAGATGTAAAGCACACTAATATATCTGAATTGCCTAATTCCATCTGCAATGCTAAGAAGCTTCTGCACCTTTATATGAACGGCATTGATTTTAAGACGTCCAAACAAATCTCCATTAGTTCTTTAGATAACCTTCAGACATTGTCGGGCCTACTTTTAGGCAAGAACAGCCCTACAATCAACTGGTTGACGAAGCGGATTAGTCTGAGGAAATTGGGACTGACATGCCACACAGAATCAATTGGGAAAATAACTAGCTGGCTTTGTGCACAAACCAGTCTTCGCTCTCTGCGGTTGAAATCGGTAGATGACAATTATGAACCTTCCAACCTCAAATGGATACCCAACAAGATGCTAACAGACCTTTATTTGGTGGGAGAGCTACCAACAGAATTTAAGATTTCCAGTAGTGCACCTCTCCAAACTCAGAGTTCTTACATTGTCAGTGTCAAAACTATCAGAAGACCCCATGCCAGCGCTAGGACAGCTGGAAAACCTCAGAATCCTCAGGCTTCACGGTCAATCCTACTTAGGGGTAAAAATGATTTGTGGCCCTGCAGATAGTTTTTCTAAACTTGAGGCTTTGAAGTTATGGATGCTATTGAATTTGAGAGAGTGGAAAATCGAAGAAAGAGCCATGCCTGTGCTAAGAGAATTAGACATTAGATATTGCCGAAAACTGCAGAAGGCTACCGGATTGGAGGGCTTGACTACCTTGGAGAAATTGACCTTAACGAATATGAATGAGGATTTTGTAACTGAAGTTAAAGGAAGCATTGGCAATAAGACAGAGGTCATCGAATGCAATAGGAGTTTGTTTCCCTTATGGGTAAGTTTATTGTTTAATTGCCTTTTCTATGTACCGTAGTTTCAAGTTTTTATGTTTAATTCCTTTTTTTTTTTTTTTTGGCCCCTTTAAGATCACTTTAAAGATAGACTGGAAAATTGCATGACATTTATTTCGTTCTTTTTAAGGAATCGAGTGAAGAATAGCAGCAGGGATTCCAGCAGAAGAATAAACAGAGAGATGGTGCGCCAATTGTGAGGTCAAGCACTCTAAAACATAGAGCACCAAGTAGACAATTGAGTCGGCATCTACCTGCATAACAACTTAAATGTAAGGCAATAGTTGATGTCGTTTTTATACAAATTTTGCAAGAATATTATTAAGTAATAATCTCATTCAAGGATGGATTTTTATTTGATAGGACCTTTCTCTCTTCTTCAAGGCAAGGTCAGGTCAGAGTTGTTTATGCTTTGCCAACATGCGTCAAATAATGGTTATGAAAAGTTTTTTAAACAATTTATTTTCTAAAATATAACAAAAAAATAATTATCAAAAATTGCCTGATTTTATTAATTGACCATTAGTAATGATTTAGAAATTTAAAAAAAAAAAAAAAAAAAAATCTATGTTGCCCTTTAACATATCAGCAAAGTAATTAAGTAAAATTAATAATTTGAAATGCAATATGATTAAAATATCATATCAATAAAGGTAATTTTTGAATTTTTTTTCAGTTTTGTAAGGGTTAACTAGTTTGAATTAACTGAGTTGTTATTAATATGTAAAAATAGTGCAATAAAGCAAAACTAGAAGGGTGAAACAGATAGAAGGAGAATAAAAGGGGGATAATATAATATTTCTTCTCCAAACATTACAAAGAGAACCCCTTTTATTCTCCTTCTATCTTGTTTCACCCTTCTGGTTGTTTCATTACACTATTATTACTTATTACATTATCAGCACGAATAACTACAGTAGATTTTTATGTTATCACTGCTTCATATCATATGTAATGTTACATTACTTATCATTGATAGTTGTTCAATTTATAACTGTTATTAATTTATTGTAATTACCTTATAAGTGTGTTATCTAGTCATTACTTTTAGGGGCCGTTTGGGTAGATGGTATATAAGATAACAGGGGTAATCTTCGTTTATTTTGCAAGATTCCAGTGTTTGGTTTGCAAGTAATAAAATATTAAGGTAATCTTTTACTACAAATAGTATTTATTATTGGTAATGTGGGGGATAATCTTATTACCTTGCTAAAGGGTATTATTAAAACTTACCGTGGTAATATGATTTTTCTACCAATTTTGCCATTAATTAAAAACCATTTAGGACACAATTGCCCTCAAATGTCTACCAAATAACAATTAGCCCAGCCCCCTACATTTGAAAAATTAGCTAAAACACCCCAACCATAAAGAAGTGTAAAAGTTAACAAAATACCCATAGCCACCCAAGACCACCGTCGGTGTCAGTCGTGATAATGGTGCATGACCAACGAGATCCGGCTGGTCGTGGGCCAATAAGGCCTTTTCCAGCCATGGATCACAGATTCATGGCCAGAAATGACTAGATATGGTTGTTTTCCAACCATGGATTTGTGATCCATGGCTATTTCCAGCTTTGCCAATGCATGATCAGCCATATACGGCTAGTCATGCGTCATTTTGTCGACTGTAGGAGGCAATTAGCAGTGGTGGCTGACTACCGGTAGTGGCTTAGGGTGATTGGTGGTGATTTTGCTACAAATTAAAGTTTTATATGGCTGGGTCGCTGAGGTGTTTTAGCAAAATTTTAAATGTAGGGGGTTAAAAGAAATGATACAAAAAATAATAATAAAAAATACTATTATATTAATATTTAAAAGAAATGACAATTTAGTAATCTATATAATATACCCACCCATTTATCCTCCAAACCGAACATATTATTCATCAATTTATTCGAACCAACCAAACACATTTTCTAAACATTCCCAGTAATTTTCAAGGTGATCTTTCTTTCCATTAATATAATATTTTCCTATAATAAAATATTATATGATCTAAACGCCCCTTAAGATAAGGACAATACATGATTTAGGGAGAAATTAGAGAGAAATTACTAAAAGTTCAAACGCAACATACGCTTCGAAATTTTGGGTTGGTTAATGATTTTATCAATTTTAAAATATAAAGAATTAGAAAGCTAGATATTAAGATTTTAAAAGAAATAAGGAAACAGGTCAAATGATTATTGTTTGGCATACAAATATACAATAGCACATTCGCACCGTATATTGACTTTTTCTCATCTCTCTCACTCTTATCTCTCTTGCAAGCTCATAAAGACACTATTGAGTCTGATGTTCAAAATTTCAGCTCAATCGAACCACGAATGACCTTCCATCGGAGTGCTTGATAAAGTGGTCTCTGTTTTTGACTCTCACTCACACACGACAACAACAAAAACAGACCCACCAAATCTGCTATACCTATAACCTAAGTAAGAGTAATGGACAAAAATGTCCTTCTTCATGTGGGCTTAAAAAACTTGAGTTCCTCCACATAAGAGGTAAAAACCAACAAGCTGGATATTAAGATTTTAAAGAAAGAAAGAAAAGAGATCAAATGATTATTATTTGGCATACAATAGCACATTCGTACTGTATATTGACTTTCTCTTACATCTCTCTCCCTCTTATGTCTCTTGCAAGCTCATAGAGAGACTACTGAGTCTGCTCTTTAGAAGACAATTTACTCTTGCAATAACAGCTGCAATACCTGCGATGATAGCCACAGGTCTGTACTTGACTTAATTTCTAATCTCTTTTTTTCTTTTTTCCCCGTTATTTATACTTAACATGTGTGTTCATCTTCAGTTTTTAGCGGCTTTATGATGACGCACACGAGGAAGATGACGGAGGTGTTTCCTCCAGGATTAAGAAAATTGTGGAAGGAATGGGAGCTAAGAGCATTGGTTTTCGTCAGCCTCGCCTGTCAAATATTCCTAATCCTTTTTGGCAACCGCAGAAAGTGTAATCGAGGATTTAGTATAAAAGTTGTAGTCTGGTCTGCCTACTTGCTCGCAGATTCTGTAGCAACCATTGCCCTTGGCACACTCTTAAATGACCTTGGAGAAATCTATCACAATGATGGTCATCCTGACAAAAACACTGAGCTTACTGCATTTTGGGCGCCATTTTTTCTGTTGCACTTGGGTGGCCCTGATACTATTACAGCTTATGCCTTAGAAGACAACGAATTGTTCTTACGCCACGCATTTCAACTAATTGTCCAAACACTGGCAACAATATTAATCTTTCTCACGGCATGGAATGGTTCTCATCCTTCATTTCTCGCAATTCCAATGATTATTGTTGGGTGCATCAAGTACGCAGAGAGGACTCGTACTCTTTGGTTAACAAGCAGCAATCGACTTAGAGAGTCTATGCTCTCTCCTCCTGAAGCTGGTCTCAACTATTACAGATTCATGCATGAGTACTGTCTGAAACATGCCGAGGGGTACACGTTAGAGAAACGAGTGATGCCTGATGCCGCAGCAATTGAAATAGACACACCTGAATCTCAAGACAAATTCACGTTTAATGATAAAATTAAACACGCATATGCGTTGTTTCAATTGTTCAAGTGTCTGCTAGCAGATCTCACCCTCAGAAACCAAGAGCGTAAGACGAGTCAATCTTTATTTCATAAGATGAACAATTACGAAGATGTTTTTGATGTGATCGCCATTGAACTGGGGTTCATGTATGATTTGCTATACACCAAGGCCACAATAATTACTACTGTTGGTGGTCTTGCTTGCCGCGTTCTCACTACTCTTTTCACCTGCGTCGTGTTAGGGTTTTTTTATTTTGCAGAGAAGCAGAATTATCAAAAGGTTGACATTTGTATAACCTACTCGTTGCTAGGCGTAGCTATTGGTCTAGAAATATATGCTGCTCTTGTTCTAGTCCTCTCAGACCAGTCCAGAATTTGGTTCATTAAGCACTGGGAATTTGCCATCTTGTTAAAACCCATACAGCTTTTGGAACCAGTTATAAAACCATCACGGTGGTCAAAACTCATTGCGCAATACAGTTTTACAAGGCATTGTTTGGAAGAAAGACCTGGTTACTACGAAGTCCTGAAGTTCTTCCACGTGCATAAACTATGGGAGAAGCATCAATATTCCTCCTACATCCAACTCCCCGTAGAATTGAAAGACATGATATTCAAATATGTCAAGAGTAAACTTGAAGAATTTGAGAAGAAAGGAGGAACGACAGTAATCTTAGAGATTTAAACACAAGAGGAAGCCGCGTTCTTAAAAAGTATAATAAGCTTATTCTTGAATGGAGTGTTAAGGACGTTGAGTTTGACCAAAGCATTCTTATCTGGCACATAGCGACAGAACTCTGCTACCTTTATGATATCGAAAAGAATTGTGATAGCTTTTCAGATGATATCAAAAACAATTGTGCTATGAGCAGGATCTTGTCAAATTATATGATGTCTCTCCTAGTTATGTTTCCTTCCCTGTTGCCAATTGGGGTGGGAATAATCAGGTTACGGGATACTCGAGCTGAGACCAGGCAATTTCTCAAAGAAGGAGGGTTCATCTTTGCTAAAAAGAAAAAAATTGATGAGAATGAAGCCTGGAAAATATTATTGGGAGTGAAAACTTACGCGGATAGAGACGTATTCAAGTCCTTTTTATATGATGCTTGCAGTGTGGCATCGGTAATAAATGGAATTGCAGAAAAAAAACTTAAATGGGAGATGGTTAGAGATGTTTGGTTGGAGATGTTAACTTATGCAGCAAGTGAAGGAAGAGGAAGTGTACATGCCAGTCACCTGAGACGAGGTGGAGAGCTCCTCACTCATGTCTGGCTTCTTATGGCAAATTTTGGTATAAGCGAGCAGTTTGAGATATCTAAAGGTAATGTAACTTTTCGACTTGCTTAATAGTTGTAGAAATTTGTTGATTATTCGTTTAATCAAACATGTAATATCTGCTTAATTTGTTAGTTTTGTTCTGCTTTCGATTCACATGTGTAAGTTCTGGGTTTCGTCGGGAAGTTAAAGCGAAATTGTAAGTGTGAAACCTATTGCTTGCATAGTTCACGTAATTCAGGGTCAACTTAAAAAACATTAATATTAAGAGATCTGGTTGTTTAAGTTTTTAGAATAGTATTATATTCTGAATATGATTTAATTAAATAGGGTAAGATTTTGAGAATGTGGTCCATATATTTTTGGAAAATATTTTCTGAAAATATTTAGATTATTTTTTAATTACTTACGTTTGTTAATTTAATTAAAAACCTCCCACAATAAAAGTTTAGATTTCTGACCATCGTTTAGCTGTCGTCAATGGCCAGATCTTTGATCGATCAGATCGACCCACGATTAGTTAGATCCAACTGGTCATGTATTATTTCGGTGACTTTCAACTATTGTCGAACAGGCGATCGATTGCTTGAGCGGGTGGAAATGTTTTTGTTAATTTATAAATAATTGTTAAGAAAAATAATTATTAAATATTTTGAATTGAATAAAATATGATTAGATTTTAACTTAAATAGTAAATATTAAAACAAATATGTATTTCACTTGATAAGATAGGATAATAAAATTTGAAAAGTTAAACAAAGGAAGGGAATATATTTTGGTCAAAACAAATTATTTAAAAAAAAAAAAAACTTGTTCGTTTACAAATCTTTTACATGAACTTTTATATACAAGCTGATGGCACAAAATGCATGTACAGTAAATTTAAAGAATTAAATTTATTTATGACGTAGACGAAATTACATTATTGAGCTGTACAAAATTCCCGTTCCTAATAGTCACAGTAGAATAAATTAAACGACATAGGGCCTTCTGCAATGAAATGATGTAACTGAAACTGATTGTCAGTGCTGTGTAAAGTTGCAAATAGATCAAAAGCAACTGGGACCCTGGAAAAGATAGGGCCAAACCTGCTGCAAACACTGTCAGAATTTTAATATTTTTAACCTAATTAAAATTTTAATAATTTTATTACGATATTATTATTAAAAGGCCAAATTTATTTTTTCACTCATGATTTAGCAAAACTATAATTTCCACCAACTAAATTAAGATTTAGCGAAACAACGTTTCCACCCACTGAATTAGAAAACTATTAAAGTTCCACCCTAAATTCAAATTCGACCGTTAAATATAATGGGAGAAGGATATTTTGGGCTTTTCGAGAGATGGATCATTTCATCTCACAGACATAATAGGGAAGAAATAAGAAATAAAGTATAAGGTTCAAATGGTTACATTGCACAATACAAGATTAAAAGATTTATCAAAGTCATAGAGAGCATATTTTATGTTTCAAGTATTTTGATCATATTTCAGATCCATATATGAATGCTTGAGCAAGCCTAAGGAGATGGATGTCTAAAATAGAGTTTGTTTAGATACAACAAGTGACTTATCATTCAACAAATCAAGCCATCTTCATAGGCTACCAAACAATAAATATTCAAACAAGTGGAGCAGCCAGCCACCATTGTCGGCCACCATCGGCAGTCGACAAAATAGTGTACGATTGGTCGGCCATGCGCCGGCAAAGCTAGAAATGGCCATGGATCACAAATCCATGGCGGAAAATGCCCAGGTCTATGGTCGTTTCACGGCCACAGATCTAGTTGTGAAACGGCCATAGAAATGCCAAATCTAGCCGATTACGGCCATGGATATGTGATCCATGGCAGGAAAAGGCCTTACCGGCACACGACTGATCAGATCCCGTCGGTCATGCCCCATTACAACGATTGACACTAGCGGCTAGCGGTGGTGAGTCACGGCCGGCGGTGATCTTGGGTGGTTGGAGATATTTTATTAACTTTTAAACTTTTTTGTAGCTGGGGAGTTTTAGCTAATTTCTTAAATGTAAGGGGGTTAGGTAATTATTATTTGGTAGATATTTGAGGGCAATTATATCCAAAATGGTTTTTAATTAAGGGTAAAATGGGTAGAAAAAACATATTACCTCAGTAATGTTTTAATAACACCTCTTAATAAGGTAATAAGATTACCCCCAACCCCCCAAAAAAAAATTATCAACAGTAAACATTATTTATAATAAAAGATTGTCGTAATATTTTATTATTTATAAACCAAACACTAGAATCTTATAAAATAAACAAAGATTACCCCTGTTATCTTATATACCCCCGATCCAAACTACCCCTAAAAAGTATAATCTTTGCCTAGAGATTGATATAATAATTTGACTTGATTAAACTTTAATAAATTTACAAAGACAACTTTTCTCGTGTTTAGATGTCTAGAAAGTTGTGAAGAGGTCTCTTTTTTTGTGGTCCGATAGCAAACCTTTTAACTATTAGGGTTAGTTATACTTGAGAAGTCTTGTATTCGAGTCACAGAAGAGTTACTTACTACATTTATATAATTACTTTAGTCTATTAGGTTTATAGGGTGTTTAATGATCTTAAGGATTAAACATACTCCAATATGGAATTGAATACCTCAATTACCTTTTCTTAAGGAAAAAAAAAAAGTTTCAAAGCATACATGTGATAATTAAAAGTTTATTAAGTAAATTACATCGCATGACGACAGTCGTTGTTAATTGCAATGTTGGTGCCTCCCAATACATTTGTGTTTGCTGCAACCTCCGTTCACATAGGAAAGCTAAAACATAACCCTCTAAATTTGACTACTAGTATAATCTTTGCCTAGAAAGAGCACTTCTCACGTGTTTAGATGTCCTAGAAAAGTTTATTAAGTAAATATTTATACCTATATCTTAGCATCAATTATTTACTACACCACACTTCCTATACGCTAATTCTGTTTATGTTTATTTAAACATACTATGATAAAGTTGGAATAGTTTTTTTAAACTAAAGAATAGTTTAATGAAGAAAAAAGTCTTGCAATTAAAATTATAAGTTTTTAATTGCTCCTCAATTTTTCTTTTTTTTTTAACTTCAAATTATATTTTATTGTTTTTTAGTCACATATAATTTTGGTATAACCGAACAGTTTCAGATATCTAAAGTTCATGCAAGAGCTTATCTAATTGCTAAATAGTTGTAATTATCTGCTTAATTTGTTAGTTCTGTTCTGCTTAAGCCTCTAATGTTAAGCTGAAAATACAATGGGAGTTGATTTTGACATGTCCATGAAATTATGGGAGTAGATATTTTATTTTATATGTTCTTGTTGGATATTTTTCTCTTTGGCACTGAGTGCTTCAACTAATCCTGCAACCATGTTGATTTTTTCTCTTAAACTCTCTGTCATTTAAATGCTTTTCTGGTACCCACATGTCCATAAGTAACATCCAGTATTAATGTTGAATAAATGCAGCTAAATTGCACCCATCCTGTTAATGCTGAAAGCTTAAATTGATGTGGCCCTCCAATTGTCTCTCTCATTTTCTTCTTAATTTTCCAATTAGTTCATGATTTCTTTTTTGTAAGCATATTCTGTAACCAGTTTTGCAGTCAGAAATGATACTAAACTCCAATCATCATATTCCCTTTCTTGATTTTTAATTCCTTAATGAAAAAATATTCACAGCTTTTCTGTTTCCCAATCAAAACGTACCTAACAATTGTAGAATTTTAAAGCAAAAGTAAAGATTAAAATATTAAAAAAAAGAAGAAGTAATAACTAGCTGTAATAATGAAATTAATTAATTAGAAAGAAAGCTCCACACCTAATTATTTATAATTAATTTTGTAATCTCCAGATCTAATTCTCTTTGTAGCAGACACAATATATTGCCTTTGCAGTATTGTATACATTATTAAATATTCTATAATCTAAAATTTGCGCTTCTTGCACCACCTGTTATGCCTAAGTTGTGAGAACTCCCAGTCATATACATAATTGAATGTGCTCGTCAGTATCTGACCCTGAGATGCGGATCATCAAGGCTCATCTCTCTCTCATCTACTACCCGTTGGTATTATTGTCAAAAGTACGTCCTAAAAATGGCAGCAAAAGTAAAGAAGGTGAAAGATTCCCCTCATTTTGACTGTTTCAATTATTTCTTCAATTCTTCTCTCTTCTTTCTTGATCGATTCTGCATTTTGTATCATCTCTCTCTATATCTTCTGCTTGATTTCCTCTCTCTGTTTCTACTCAGAAGGTCCCCACAAATTGTAGAAAATTTAAGTCAGAAGGTCCCACAAATTGCAGAAAATTTGGGAAGCGTACGAATAATAATTCATCCTTTGGAACTAGTCCTGTAGAACAGTTGGGGAGGTGCATGAATCACGTTTTAGTGAGAGAAGAAGAGAAGATGAAAAGAAAATAAATGAGCCAAGAACCAATGAGAGAGAAGAGAAGAGAGCCGGGCTAGAACATAAAATATTCAATCCAACGACTATTAATTACATTAATTATAAAGTTAGATATAGTGTAAATATATTCATTTATAATATTAATGACGTAATATTTTTGAAATTTTTCGAGAACATTTGTAGATGACGATTGAGAAAAAAAAGAACACCGAGTCCCGAGATATTCAAGTTTGAGGATAAACAATGATTTTGGGCTTTTCGAAAGATGGATCACTTCATCTCACAGACATAATAGGGAAGAAAGAAGAAATAAGTATAAGGTTCAAATGGTTACATTGCACAATACAAGATTAAAAGATTTATTAAAGTCATAGAGAGGATATTTTATGTTTCAAGTATTTTGATCATATTTCAAACCCATATATAAATGTTTGAGCAAGCCCAAGGGAATGGATGTCTAAAATAGAGTTTGTTTAGATGCAACAAGTGACTTATCATTCACCAAATCAAGCCATCTTCATAGGCTACCAAACATTAAATACTCAAACAAGGTTAAAAACATATACTTTGTAATAAGGGATTACACTTACATGTTTTGTTTTGTTTTTAAAACAATTTAATTATTACAATAAATTAATTCTTACTTTTCAACCTCTATTCTTAAAAATATTGAAGTAATAATTACTTCTCTCTCATCCTTTCATAATGTCAATGGTGTAAATTGTTTTCCCTCCAACAAGCAAGGTTTCTGAGCCAAAAATAATTTAATTTAACTAAAGGGTAAATCATGAAGTTCTCAAGGTTCAATCTTAAACCTTAAAAATTAGAGGGCTTTTGTTATGCCTAAAAAAGCAGGGCTGATGTAACCTCACGTCAACAAGGGCCAATCAGAGTTTAGGAAGGTTTTGTATCGTCCGGACACTGCCACATCACACAAGAACAGAAGAGGTAAGGTCGTTGTTAGTGTGACAGGTAAAAGCTTGGTTTGTGAGTGGCTAGGAATATTTGTCCACTTGCCCAAGTCCTACGTGATTTAAGGATATCTCATGTACAGTCAGCCAATGGGAAACAAGTTAGGAATTGTACCACACCTACTCAATTGCAAAATCATGATTATTATCTTGAATCCTTCAACTATAAATAGAGGGCTCCTCTCTCATTTAGGAGATTCAAACATTTTTAATCCTCCAAAAGCAAACTCTCTCTCTCTCTATGTATTTAAATTCTCCCTAGATTGTTACTCAACTCGCTGATAGCAATCTGACTGTAATAATCCATCAATACAAACATAGTGGATGTAGAATACGCTTTAAGCATCTGAACCGCTTTAAAAACATCTCTTGCCAATCTTTGATTTACATTTCAACACCACATTCAAATCTCTTGAATCTATCACGTGTAATTTCCAAGTCCGCTTAGCGTATTACACGGGCGAGTCGTTAGTGTCAAAATCAAATATCAACATTTTGTTTTTAAAGCAATTTAATTATTACAATAAATTAATTCCTACTTTCCAACTTTCTAATAAATTAATTCTTACTTTTCAACCTCTATTCTTGAAAATATTGAAGCAATAATTATGTTTCTCTCATTGTTTCATAATGTCAATAATGTAAATTGTTTTCCCTCCAAAAAGCAAGGTTTAGGAGCCAAAAAAAATTTTATTTAACTAAAGGGTGAATTTGTAAATTTACTTTTCCAAAAGAGCTTCTGATCCGGATGAATTGATCCAAATAGCACTGTCCTTTATTTTATTGAAGGGTAAATTTGTAAATTTATCTTCCTTAAAAAGTTTTTGATCCGGATCAAAATAGCACTACCCTAACTTATATATGTGTAAGTTAAGTAATAATCTGAAGTCCAAATGATTATTTATTGAATTAAAAAATTTCTTGGATCGTCAACCATGGCGCCGTAACACATTCCTAGAACACGACTTCAATTGATATTTTTTGGACCCTCATCTTGTTCTTGTGTTTGTGTACCATAATTAATTAGTATTATAATATGAAAATTAAGCCAGAAGCTGTAAATGCATGTGCGTTTTTGGAAAAAAAATAATAGTAAGTTAGTAATACCAGTTAGCTAGGAACTGGCTGCCCTTCTCTCTCTCTTTTGGCTTTCAATTCTGACCAGCCAGCTCTATATTCACAAGTAATCGACATGTGAGACTTAATTACCTGATCTCAAAGTTACTTTGATAGTTGGCTAAATCAATGAGAGCTGCCGCCTGGGCTGTAACATAAATATTCAAACCAACAACTATTAATTACATTAATTATAAAGTTATAAAGGAGACGTTTCAACAAGAATAATAATGTTTCTAGTCAGAAGGTCCCTACAACTTGCAGAAAATTTAGAAAGCATACGAATAACAATTCATCCTTTGGAACTAGTGTTGTAGAAAAGTTGAGGAGGTGCATGAATCACGTTTTAGTGAATTTGGGTGATAGAATAATTGTAATGGGAAAGAATGGAAGATGAAAAGAAAATAAATGAGCCAAGAAGAGAGAGAAGAGAGGCTACGAGAGCTCTTGGCGCCAGAACAAAAATATTCAATCCAACAACTGCTGATTACATTAATTATAAAGTTAGATATTCAATCCAACAACTATTAATTGCATTAATTGTACAGTCAGATATTCAATCCAACACCTATTAATTACATTAATTATAAATTGCAGAAAGTTTAGAAAAGCATTTAATTTAGAAAATTTAGATAGAGCCATATACAAATTATTAGTGAATTTGGGCGACAGAAAATAAATGAGCCTAGAACCAATGAGAGAGAAGACAGGCGAGCTGGGCTAGACCATAAATATTCAATCCAACAACTATTGGTTACATTAATTATAAAGTTATAGAAATTTTTTGAGAAGATTTGTAGATGAAGATCGAGAAGAAAGAAAGACACAGAGAGAGAGAGAATGCCAAATCTCGAGATATTCAGGTTTGAGGATTAACAATGATTTTGGGCTTTTGGAAAGATGGGTCACTTCATCTCATGGTTCAAATTTTGGGTTGGATTTTGAATAGGGAAGAAATAAAGTAAAAGGTTCAAATGGTTACATTGCACATTACAAGATTAAAACATTCATCAAAATTACAAGATTTATCAAAGTCATAAAGGGGATATTTTATGTTTCAAGTATTTTGATCGTACTTCAGATCCATATATAAATGTTTGAGCGAGCCTAAGGAGATGGATGTCTAAAATAGAGTTTGTTTAGATGCAACAAGTGACTTATCATTCACCAAGTCAAGCCATCTTCATAAGCTACCAAACATTAATTATTCAAACAAAGTAAAGCCCATTAACTTAAGCCCATTTACTTGACCAGCCCAATTGGCAAAAATGGGAAAAGCCATATTTTGATTAAATTTTTATCTATTTTTTATTAATCCAATATGCCAGTTTGATTAAATTTCTATATATTTTTAATCCAAAATGGCAAAAAATGGGTTGGACTTTTAAAAGTAAGTTCCAGGCAAGTATCATGCTATCCGCATGCAAGGGCGGCTCTAAATCCTATTTGTCCCACATTGCCAGAGGGATGCTCTAAGCCCCTGCGCGCAAGGGAGACTTCAAATCCTATCTGTCCCATATCTCCAGGGTGGCTCCAAATCCTATATGTCCCACATGGCCAACCTAGAGCTAGCTTTTAAGGGTGAGTTGTTATGGTATATGTATATCGGTTCTCTCGTCTCTTGAGCTAGCTTTTTAGTCATTTTCTAAACATGGAGTTGAATTTCCCCGTTCGCCATTTAACCCATCTTACCATTTTCTTATTAGTCTTTTCTAAACACAGAGAATTAGATTTAATTTCAGAAGTCTCAATTATAGCACCAGTACACCACCACTAAAGCATAAAACCCCTAAAGTTAAAAAGAAAATGCCAAAGCAATTACATTAATTTCTAATAACTTAGGCCTTATGGCTTAGAGACATGAAATTCTTAATTTCAAGAATTTCATTGACTCTCATTTTAAAAATAAACCAAAGGGACAAGAACGTGTAATTTAAAGGTAGTACCGTTAAAGTAATCTACTGCTCTGTAGCTCTTCTTGAGAATTACTTCGTTGGTTGTAGAATGCTTGGTCCGTAAGTTGAAGAGATCATCTCAACCAACAGAGGACTGCAAAAGAGCAAATAAGGATACAAGGAGACAGCCAAAAAGGGAAATTGGAATGATGGTCCATTTCCATGGATAGGAAAGAAATATGTAAATGGTTGCACCAAATGCTACCATCATGCCTACAATAGAAAAGAACAAGGTGACTAGCCCAATGATTAACTTCTTTGGCAAGGACTCCAAAAAATCTTCTTCTGCATAACGCGAAGTGAAGATTGCCAAGAACATCAGTAGTGAAGCAGTGGAAGTAAAGATGGTTTGTGCAAGAAAATGGGCGTCCCTTTAGCATAGTCATTGCCACCCGGTATTTTGAAAGCTGCAGCAAAGACTACTGTGATTATGAGTGCTATAACGTGCAGACGCAGCTCCTTCATCCATTTTTCACCTTCTCTGATTAAATTGTTGTGTGATTCGGTAAACACTTGTCTAGGAGTTTTATTGGACTTGTTTTGTTGTTCTTGATGGGATGGATGAACAAAACTTTCCACAGCCTGAACATATATACATAAAACCTTAGCTTAATAGGTAAGAAAATGATGGACAATATTAAGGACTACTTGTTATATATTTTTTTTTCTCATTTTTTCATGAGTTTCGAGCCTTAGATTGAAGAGAATTTAAGATGATAAAAATAACTCTTTCATTGCTTGGTTGGATGGTCACCTTAAACCATTGTAGCTCCCTCTGCATCTGCAATGCGTGACCCAGAATTTGATCTGAAGGAACAAACCTTCCAGCGGAACGCAAAATGTTGTCTTTTTTAGCTCTCATGTCAGCCACTTTCTTCAGGTCATCGTACCATGTAAGTAACATATTTTTTCAATTTACAAGACTTATATACTTTTTCCTGGAGATTTAGAATTGCAAGTCGAAATATGTCATCATCATCATTTTTAGCGAAAACAAATGAGAAGAAATAGGCCTTCATAATTTCATCGACAAGCTCGTAAATCCCTAATGTTGCGATTGTTAAAACTGGTGTACGTAATGGCTTTGCTTCAGCATGGCTCCAAATAACTCTGTTATGACACATGATTCTGACTATTTGATGTGCTTGATATTCGTTAACTTTTTATCTTGTATGCTCTTGGTGATTGAAACTGCATTTAATTAAAGTCTACTCATTTAACAAGCTAGAGACTTTCTTTCGAACTGCTTCTTTAATTAAGTGTATATAATTGAATGCTTAATTACCTAAGTGCATGAGGGCATTCCAAAGCATAATATATATTTTTTGGCGCAAAGCACCTGCTATAATTATAAAAACAAATGGCAGCATTCAGTATCATAATTATAGGAATGAAGAGATATTTAGATGGGAATTTGTTAGTGTATGTGCCCTAAAACCAATGATAGATGTAAGGTTTGGGGAAACATTTATATATAAATTTTGTAATGTTTTATCATTAATAAAATGACGATTATTCTACGATACTTTGTGTCATCAATATTTAATTAAGTTGCGTATGTCTCTGAGCTTGTTCTGGAAAAATTCTATTTTCAAAGAGTTTGAGAATATGAGTATTAGGATTCTTTCATGTGACTCGCTCTTAAGTATGTTCCTCATCAGATGTGATAATATTTTGAGGCAATATTATCGTAAGATCAGCAACTGTGTGCTACCACCGATTAGCATGAAATGTTGATGGTTGGGTGATGAGACTCATATCATAAGGGTATGAGTAATGAGGTGATTTATTAGAGAATGAAGCATCGAACGTGACCGTTGGACGATTAATCACATGGGTATAATATCTTCAGTCAATGATCATTGTTATGTGCATTAGTGTCACTTTAACCCTAGACCTGAGATGTGATCATGTCTTGTGCATGGGAGCTCAAAATTCCTCAGTACGTTATCACTAAATTGTTTATATCTAGTGTGTAGTGCTTGTTGGTCATGAGTTAATCATGTACGGAATCATATGTGTATTCGATAAGGAATCTGATGGCTCAGATATTACAAGCTTGAGTGTTTCAAGGGATCAACGAACGTGGAGGAGAACCAAGCTTTTTGAGGGCTTTCGTTATTTGGTACAACCTTCACAGGAGTGAGTGGAAAATCCAAAACCCTAACTTTTATTTTTAGCAAAAAATTATATAAATGATTTACTCCAATATTATTAATGTTTTAATTTGCTTAAATCCTTTGATTTTTGTTATGGAAATGTGTTTAATACAAAATTATTATTTAGATTTGAGAATTGATATGAGAATGATTGGATTTCGATATGTCTTGGGCAAGAATTGTTGATAATACAAAAATTTGGCTAAATTGTTAGTAAAACTTGTATTTTTAGCCTCATATTGTATATTTTGAATTAATATTATGTTATATGTTTTTTTATGAATGAAGGCATGAAATTTATGAGAAGTTGTGAGTTGAAACTAGGGTTGTAAGCTAGCCGAGCCGCTCGCGAGTAGCTCACGGCTCGGCTCGAATGAGGCGGGTTTTGCTCGACTTTTGTCGAGCCGATCTCGAGCGACTCGAGTACCCTCTCGAGCAGAGATACGAACCACCCACTACTCGGCTCGATAGGCTCGGGAATGGCTCAAAAGGGTATAAGTACTATTTTTTAAGTATCAGGGGGTTATATGTAATTTATTATATCCTATATAAATTATCCCACTTCCTAAACCCTATCTTCTTTCTCCATCGCCGACACTTTCTCCTTCTCTTTTTCTCATCTTTCTCCTCCTTTTTCCTTCTTCTTCACCTTTCTTCTTACTTCTCCTTCGCTCTTCCATCTCTTTCCTTCTCTCTCTTTGCTTTTCTTTTCTTTTCTCTTCTCTTCTCTTTTCTTCTCTCTCATAGCCAATAGAGTTTTGAGTCATATATTTGTGGCTGTTTGGCTTTGGATCTGATGATGGTTGGTGATGATTAGTGGGTTGGTGATGATTGAGTTTGTTTTGAAGGATTATTGGTGGATTGCTTTGGGTTGAGGACTCTTAAACGAGTGGTTTGCAAGCTAAACTCAAGCTCAAAATATTTAACAAACTTGAGCTTCAAGCCTGGTTTTTAAAGCTCGTCAAACCTGAGCTCAAGCTTGAGCTCGTTAAATTTTCACGAGCCAAGCTTCGAACACCATAGTATTTGGCTCAGCTCGTATACAATCCTAGTTGAAAGCATGTATATTGATAATAGTAGTTTCAAACCACCATATATAGTTCCCATCCCCCTCATGATATTGATTTGATCCTACGCATGCATATGGTTGGTTATTTGCCAGCCCAAGTGTGTCGAAGGCCCGAGCGAGGCAGATATCACTACATTAGATTGTTTTGCTGGCCCAAGGGGGTCAAAGGCTCAAGCGAGGCAGATATTGCTAGACAAGATATATGGTGCCGACCTAAGTGATGCATGGTCTCGTTGGGTTGAAGGCTTGAGCGGTAATTGACTACGCCTAGTAGGATAGATTTAGCATTTAACCTGCACGATGTTAAACCTTGCCGGGTTGGACAGGTTCAAATCTGGGTACTAGTTATGGTAAGGATTTTCACATGAAATTGGGAAATGTTTTATGTTTATATGAATTGTTTATGGAAGTATATATATATATTTTGTTGTATATTAAAATGTTTTCTCTCTTTTCCCCCACTCACTGAGTATATCTAGCTCACCCCTATTTTTTTTATGTTTTCCTTCCCTCCACCAGGTCAAGAAGAGGATCTGCAGAAGAGTGATATTCGCTCGAGGTTGAGCCACACGACTCCATTTTGTCAAGTGTGTAACTGATGGATTTTACTTTTGCATTACAAAGACTTATGTTTTGCTCCATCATGTGTCATTTCATGTTTTATTTTGGATTTGTATATATATATAAACCTTGATACCAAATATTCCTCTTTTTTTTTTTTTTTTGTAAAAGAATTATTGATGTATGCACATAATGATGCAAAGAGGAAAATGTTTTCCAATGATATTTCAGGAAAACAGATTTTTTTAACTGTTTTATAGATTTAACATGGTACGTCTCGATCACTTGAGTCTCATGGGTGCGCCCAAACCTCATGGGATAAAAGGGTCGGGATGGGTCATGTCAACTTGGTATCAGAGCTTAGGTTTCGAGTTTTAAATGAACATTTTCATGGTGCATGCATACATGATCTTCATATGATAAAAGAAGTTTGTTTGCATGTATAAAGCGTTGTTTCTGAGAAAAGAATTGTTGCATTTTGTAGATTCCAACATGAGTCGACGTGGCCAACCTTGCACGAGACCTATGGGGGACCTTTTAGCTCCTCAAGTTAGAAGGAGGGAGAGTAGATCTAGGGTTGAAGGTGTAGAGGAATCGGTTATACATGGATCACAACCCCAAGGATCCCATGTAAATCTTGTGGTAGATAATCTTCATGCAGAGGCAAAGCAGAATGTTGAGCAAGAGGTGGGACCCTAAGATAATATGGTTAACCTAGAGCAGACAATGGGTAGATTGGCTCAATTAGTCACCCAAGCTGTCTAAGATAGAACGACAGGGCATCAAGGAAGTGGAAACACTATTGAAAGAGCAAGGAAGTTAGGGCAGCTGATTTTGATGGGTAAGTAAGCTAGACACTATTATGAAGTAGCCGCCTTGTTGTCATAGCATAGATAACACAGAAGGGTAACACTCGACGTTCTCCAAAAAATATGAATTTGGCTTCCCCAGGCTTTCTAAATATCACTTCCTTTAAAAAACAATCTACTGTGGCCCTATGGTTTGCAAGCCAATCTATCCCTAAAATCACATCAAAATCATGGATTTCCAATGGAATCAAATCTACCTTTAACTCATGCTCACAAACCTTTACCACATTACCCTTATACACATTCCCTGCTAACAACAAATCTCCTATAAGGATGGCTACTACTAATTTGTACTCCAAGGGCTCTACCTCCCTATTAGCATATTTAGCAAACATATAAGAGACAAAAGAATGTGTGGAACCAAGGTCAATTAACACACGAGCCTCACACACAAAGATAGATAACATACCCAACACTACATCCGAAGTGGCTTGTGCATCCTTCTTAGTAAGTGAAAATACAAGGGCTTGTGCTTGGGTTCGTCCCTTCTATCAACCACGACTACTTGTTGCGGCATTACTCTGTGTCCCCTGAACCTAGGACCTCTACTGCCCTTGATATTGATCCCTACTCCCTCTAACATTCTGCTGAATCGACCCTTGGGTAACTTTGCCACCCTGAGCTAGAACTAGGCGATCTCTCTTGAAATGACAATTTGTCTACAATGATAACACCCTGGGCCTTTCTTCTGGCAATGTCCATAATGAAACCTTCCACATATATTACAATATGATCTCTAGCCCCCACTTTGTTGTCTAGCCTCAACAGACCTTCTATTCCAATTATTGCTACCCACTAATTGTTGGCTTTGATTTTGTCTTTGGCCTTGACTTGCACCACTTGAAGTCCCAGAAAAACTACCCTCTCTCTTTTGTGTTCTATTACTGGGGCCCCCAACTGATCACTCCTTATTATTATGCTTTTACTTTCATGGCTCTCTTTTGTCAAATTCCCCCTAGCTACTCTCGACACTCATAGCCGCCCTACTAAACTCTCGAACTGGGTGTAGTAGTTAACAGTCAAAGTTGATCTTAGTCTCCTTTGGAGACCCCTTCTCATATTTCTTACATTTCTCTTTCTCATCAGTGACAATCACTGGAGCGAACCTAGAGAGCTCAATAAATTTTTTGGTATACTCCACCACTGACATGTTTCCTTACGTAAGTCTGGGATACTCACTTCTTTTAGCATCTTGGTAAACTCGGGGATAATAGTAGTCAAAAAATTCCTAACGAAAGTTAGCCCAAGTAATAGTGGCTAGGTCCCCATACTTATGTTGGACCGACTCCCACCAATTATAGGCTTCTCCCTCTAGTAGGAATGTGGCAAACCTAAGTTTTTGAGCCTCGGTGCACTCCATAATATCAAATACCATCTCAATTCGTTTCATCCATGACACTGCCACTATAGGATCCCCAGTCCCATCAAAATCAATTGCCCCTAACATCCTTGCTATTTCAATAGTGTTTCCACTCCCCTAATATCTTGTCGTTCTATCTTGGACAGCTTGGGTGACTAACTGAGCCAATCTACCCATTGTCTGCTCTAGGTTAACCCTATTATCCTGGGGTCCTACCTCTTGCTCAACATTTTGCTCTACCTCTGCATGAAGATTATCTACCACAGGATTTACATGGGATCCTTGGGACTGTGATCCATGTGTAACTGATTCCTTTACACCTTCAACCCTATATCTACTCTCCCTCCTTCTAACTTGAGGAGCTAAAAGGTCCCCCACAGATCTCGTACTAGGTTGGCCATGTCGACTCATGTTGGAAGCTACAAAATGCAACAATTCTTTTCTCAAAAACAACGTTTTATACATGCAAACAAACTTCTTTTATCATATGAAGATCATGTATGCATGCACCATGACAATGTTCATTTAAAACTCAAAATCCAAGCTTTGATACCAAGTTGACATGACCCGTCCCGACCCTCCCTATCCCACGAGCTCCAGCCAAAAACTTGACAGGCTATTCGCAAGTGTACGAAATCGCGCAAGTAATAAAGCTCGAGTAAACTAGTGTCAATCCCAAGAGAACTACCTACCAAGTACTAAACTGGTCTATTTTATTGCTATTTGATGAAACAGAATTTTAAGAATGAATTTAATGAAAAAGATAACAAACTAAAAATTAAACAAAGGCAGAATTTTATTAATAATATGGTAAACAAATCAATATGACTAAACCTAGGGCACATATTTCACACCAATTTTATCCTATGCATTGACAATTATTGCTAATGTAATTAAGCTTATTCTAAAGGCCAAATTCCTTGATATTCCACTAACTTTCTCTCAAACAATTAGCGAATTAACCCTTAAGCAAAAACCCAAAATATCTCTAAGTTGGATTTAGGAGTTAAGAGATCATTAAGTTCTATAGAATTTATCAGAGCCTCACAGATCGCGATAACTTATCTCTAGCGTTCGCTCAATCTATGGTTTTATTACCTTAAACAAACCATGTTTCATCTCTCGATCTCAACCCAACCCGTGATATCATTCAACTCTCGGATCCTTAAGAATTGAAAGCATTATGCACAATAATAAAATTTAGAATTAAATGCTCAATAAGAATTAATAACAAATTAAATCAACACATATTCATAAATTGGGCTACATCTTTAGCCCTAGAAAAAAGATTTAGTTCATAATTACAGTAATAAAAACAACCATTGTATTCGATAACATGAGTTCAAGAAAGAAAAATAGAAAAAACTTCTCTAATTAGCGAACGAGCACTGCAAGAATTCTAATCTCCAAAATAGTAGCCGTCCTTTCTCCTTCTCTAATCTCCCTTAAAACTACTTAAAGACCCTTATTCATAGTACTAGGGTTTGGAGGTTACTTAGGAAAGAATTAAATGCCTTCACCCATTCAGATTCGGACTAGGAGAAGGTAATAACTTAAACAGGCCCGTGACCCATCGCTGTGGCGATAAGAACTGTCACTGTGGCAATCGTTCTTTCTGTCCAATGAGTCTGTGATCTTCAGAATTTAGTAAAGTCATCTACATGAACTTTGTATCTCTCTGAATAAGCTTTCCAACGCCACTAGAATCATCGAATTCTGATTTCTACAGCTCAAGTTATGATCCAAACAGTGAAGCATGCTCATCTTGAAGAATTTCCAGATTTTACGTTGTATCTTCGACGCGTCACAACTTTGTCGTTTCAACTCCGATTCTTGCACCGTTTGTTCCTACTCGTCATGAATTCCATCGACATCATTCTTTTTCCTTCACATATTGGTTTGAACCTGAAAATACTCAAAATACACCTGTGATCCCGTAAGAGGTATTTATGAAATAATTAATTAAAATTCCACAATTTAAACACATTTTTCCACAAATAATCCAATTAAATCACTAACAAAATATATACTTTCAAGCTCTTATCACGCACCCATGAGACTCAGGTGACCGAGACGTGCCATATTAAATCTGTAAAACCATTAAAAATCTGTTTTTCCTGAAATATCATTGCAAAACATTTTCCTCTTTGCATCATTATGTGCATACATCAATAGTTCTTTTACAAAAAAAATAAGAGGAATATTTGGTATCAGGGTTTATATCGTTTTTTTTTTTTTTTTACATATCCAAAATAAAACATGAAATGGCACATGATGGAGCAAAACATAAGTCTTTGTAATGCAAAAGTAAAATCCATCAATTACACACTTGATAAAATGGAGTCGTGTGACGCAACCTCGAGCGAATATCACTCTTCTGCACGATCCTCTTCTTGACCTGGTGGGGGGAAGGAAAACATAAAAAAAAATATGGGTGAGCTAGAAATACTCAATGAGTGAGGGAAATGGAGAAAACATTTTAATATACAACAAAACATTTATATTTATAAATTTCCACTTCTATAAACGATTCATATAAACATAAAACATCTACCAATTTCATGTGAAAATCCTCACCATAACTAGTACCCAGATTTGAACCCGTCCAACCCGACAAGGTCTAACATCACGCGAGTTGAATGCTAAATCTATCCTGCCAGGCGAAATCGATCACCGCTCAAGCCTTCGAACCAGCGAGACCATGCATCACTTGGGTCGGCACCACATATCCTGTTTAGCGACATCTACCTCGCTCGGGCCTTCGACCCCCTTAGGTTGGCAAAACAATCTAGTGTAACGATATCTGTTTCGCTCAAGCCTTCAAACCATTTGGACTGGCAAATAATCGACCATACGCATGCGTAGGATCAAATCAATATCATGAGGGGGATGGGTACTATATAAGGTGGTTTGAAACAACTATTATCAATATACATGCTTTCAACTCACAACTTTTTATAAATTTCATGTCTTCATTCATAAAGAAACATATAACATAATATTAATTCACAATATACAATATGAGGCTAAAAATACAAGTTTTAATAACAATTTAGCCAAATTTTTGTATTATCAACGATTCTTGCCCAAGACATATCGAAATCCAATCATTCTCATATCAATTCTCAAATCTAAATAATAATTTTGTATTAAACACATTTCCATAACAAAAATCAAAGGATTTAAGCAAATTAAAACATTAATAATACTAGAGTAAATCATTTATATAATTTTTTGCTAAAAATAAAAGTTAGGGTTTTGGATTTTGGATTTTCCACTCACTCCCGTGAAGCTTGTCCCAAATAACGAAAGCCCTCAAAAAGCTTGGTTCTTCTCCTCCTATTTGAACCAATTCTTTGAAGAAATTAGATTAAACCCTAAACTTAGGAAAATGAGGGAAAAAGGATAAAAATTTACCCAAATAAAAGCTTACCCATGGATAATGTATGCCCAAAAATCGATTCTCTAACGAAAATGGGGTCAAAACCGCCCTTCTTTCCCTTTTCTTCGTTTTCCATTCTCCATTCCCTTTTTCTTCTCTTCTTCCTCCTTCCAATCGACCGACACTGGATTTAAATTGGGTGAGGGGCAAATTGATCCTGAATTTTTGTTCTATTTTCAAAAAGCCCCTAACACATTAGTATTTTTATCACAAAAGGACCCCTAAATTATCGATATGCCTTTAAGATCCCAAGAGAATGAATATCTTCACTTACACCCCAAAAATAACAAAGAAACTTTCAAAACTTACAATTTAGTCCAAATTCCAGAATGTTCACTATCTCGACAAAAAATGTCCAGAATGTTCACTGACCCGGCAAAAAATGTCTTCTGCTGCAGCGCCAAAATCTTTAAAATTTTGTGTAGTCCCAACGTATTAAATCTTTTCACTTGGACCCCAAATTTTTTTTTGAAAACTTGTAGTTCAACACCCTTTTTCATCCATTCCCAGGAACATTTCAACTCAATTAAAATTACCAACATGGAAAAGTCGTCCCTTTCCAAACCAACCACTAAATATCACAAAATACACCAAACATTAACTTTATAACTTAAGTGATCGAATTTTTTCTATCCTTTCACAATTGCAAAATAAGTTAAGAGTGAACATTCTACACAAACCATTTCACACTTCAAGTTAACCAAAATACTTCCATTTATCAATCAGACAAACCAATCCCACCAAATTGACTAGATTTCTCTTTATCAACTCAAATCATGAAATCACAACCAACCAACAAAATCTTTTCATTCATGCAACATTAAAAAAAAAAAAAAAAAAAAAAAGAGAGAGAGAGAGAGAGAGAGAGAGAAAACATGCAAAAGTCATACCAATGCATAAATATATACAACATACATGAACACAAAGCAGTACGGGGGTTACATGTGCTGTCAATGTTCACCACCACACCAAGCATGGTGAAAACTAAGGCAAACGCTACTGTAGTGATGAGTGCAGCTACAAGCGAGCATCATTGAGTATTAACACTCCCTAATGCATGTTCGATGTGAGATATGTGGCGTTCTATCCCATTCAATCATGTGACCCATCCATCTCCTTTCGAGTGGACCTACTATCACATGTGGACACCCCTCTAAGTGGGCGTTTAACAGGACATCGAAATACGGACTGAGTTTGCTCTGGTACCATTTGTCATAGGTTGGGAGTTTCACACCTAAAAGGCTATAACATTAGATAGAGAGACTCACCCCATATAAGCCCAAGACCTCCCACATGTGCTTCTGATGTGGGATTCGTGACAATAAGCCAACCTAATTCTTTTTCTATAAATACAAGAAGAAATTACAAAAGAAAGATTTCGTGTAGCTCCTATGGATAAAATTACATCCTAAATTACATATTAGTGGTTTAGGAAATGGTTGGCCAATAAGTGGATGAAAAAATTTCAACCAAGAGAGGAAACTGCAACCATGCGAACAAGATCACTGGGAGACAACTAACTGAGGCAATTGGAATGATAACCCCTTTCCATGGGTTAGAAAAAACAATGTAAAATGTTGCACCAAAGGCTACCATCATGCTTGCAATAGAAAAGAACAAGGTGATAAGGCCAACCATTAACTTCTTTGGCAGTGACTCTAAAAAATCATCTTCGGAGTAACGTGAAGTGAGGATTGCCAAGAACATCAGCACTGAAGAAACGGAAGAAAAGAGTGCCAGTGCATCTGATACAGCAAAGACTATGAAAGCTATGCTCTGTAAGAAAATGGGTGTCTCATTCTCTTTGTTGCCACATGGTACAGTGAAAGCTGCTGCAAAGACTACTGTGATTATGAGTGCAGCTACAACTGAGCATGATGAAGCAGTGTCTTTCATCCATTTTTCACCTTTTTCCACTAATTTCTCGTGTTCTTTGGTAAACACCTCTCTAGGAGTTTTACCGTACCCATTTCGTTGTTCTTGAAGTGATGGATGGACATAACTTTCCACCGCCTAAGCATAAAAAGAACAGCATATAAATAGCAGTAAAATCTGATTATGAGAAAAAAAATCTTGGACATTATTGATTATATTGGAAGCATTACAAGAATATACCTAATAAACCCAATCAAGGCGGGTTATAAATGATAAAGAAAAGAAATTAGTCATTTTTGTAGTTCTATTTAAGGTGAAACAATGAGTAATATCAGACTTTTATTGCATGATTAGATGATAGCTATATGCAGAAGATAGATATATCACCTTGAACCATTGTAACTCTCTTTGCATTTGCAATGCTGCGCCAGAGACTTGACTTGAAATTACCAACCGCGCAGTTAAATGCAAAATGTTGTTGGTTCTTTCATACTTGTTGGCCGCTTTCCACTCCCATAAAAACGAGTCCATTTTATTTACTAGATTAAAAACTTTTTCCTGGCGATGTAAAATTGCAAGATGAAATATAGCATGTCGGTTTTCATTCCCAAAAGTGTAAGAATAGAAATAGGCCTTCAGAATTTCACGGACAATCTCGCAAATCCCCAATCTTGCGGCTGTGAGAATTGGGTTGCACAATGACTGGGAGGCTTCTTCACTACTCCAAATAGCTCCCTCATGACACATCATTCGAACTATTTCAAGGGTTTGCATGTGCATTAACTTCGTATCACGAATGTATTTGATGCCTGGAACTGCAGTTCAACACAAATCAACAAAAGATGGCTCTTGGAGTACCCATTTTAAATAGAAATGATTCTTTAACTGTTTAATATTTACCTAAATGTGTGAGGGCATTCCAGAGCATAATGTGTAATCTTTGGCCCAAAGCACCTGTGACATACACAATAGTAGCTTTTGATTAGATCATAAGTTAATATAATTACTAACTTAGTATATGTATGAACTCAGATAGAAGGTGATCAACAAACCAAATCTAGTGAAGATTTGTCGAACGATAGATCCAAAAAAAGTGAATTGTTTATACTTCTTTGAACTCTCAATTTGATTCTCTTCATCTCCATGCACATTTTCAGGGTAATGAATATGTTCTTCCTGTAAAGGAATCCCTGTAAAAATACACATGCAATGGATTTTTAATTTGATGTACTTGGTTATCATGAATGCTAGATTACACACCATACGGTGTGAGGCTGCAGTTGAACATATTTTATGAATTCCTCAATTAAAAGACTATTCGTGTTCATATTTTATGAATCTGAGAAGATGGTAGAGTAACGTACAATGATAGATTAAGCGTCGCCAAAATCCAAACCCACTCCCACTTTCAAATGCAAGAGGCTTATTAGCCAGCGCTTCTAATATACTTCCTCTGTCCTCGGTCTTAGATATTAAGTCCGGATATTTCTTCAATAAATCATAAGCTGAACCTGTAGATGGAGTTGAAAGAAAAATTAAGATCATCTCTTCATCTTAGTTCTAGAGTTTTTAAAGATCTCATGAAGGCTGTACATTAAAAACAATTAAATATAATCTAAACATATTTATTGACAACCCATTTAAGATATTTATGTTGATAATTGAATGTTGTCTAATTATTTAATTAGAAAAAGTAAATTCCCATTATATAATCTAAGAGTAAACGACCTTTTCCCACCCAAGGTTTGCCTTAATTACCTTTTCCGTCCAAAAAGTTTCAAAATACCACTTTTCCACCTAAAATTTATATTATGTTAATACCAAAAATACACTTCACTTTCTCAACTGACATTTGACGAGTTACTAGTAGCTGGGGTAAGAGGGGTTTTATAGAGTAGTCAAGGTAAGAGGGGTTTTGTAGAATGGAGGCCGATGGATCTAATGATGGTGTTCGATTGAATCTTCGTTATCGAAAATCAGCTAAGAACAAGAAACCCTATTTTTGTGGTGATAGGCAATTGACGAGAAATCAAGTACTGGAGTGAGAGGGGTTTTGTAAAGAAGAGATCGGAGGTTCACGTAGTAGTGATAGAGATAATTTTTGCTATTACAATACGCCAAAATCGGCTTTGGGTATTAATTGAATATAAATTTTGGTTGGAAAAATGGTATTTTGAAACTTTTTAGGTTGAAACTAATTAAGGCAAACCTTGGGTGGGAAAAAGTCGGGTACTCTATAATCATAATCTAATAGGGATAGCACTTACCATAGAGACCAGAACTAATCAAACTTTTTAGCAGTGTAACGCCTTTGTCATCATTCAAAGGAGCAGTTGTCACTTTCAGTAGATATTGAATCATCTCCTTGTGGCCACATGCCGCAGCTCGGTGAATCGGAAGTAAACCATAGATGTTCGGAAAGTTAGGCAAATCCTTGTTCCTATCCACCAAAGCTTCTGCAGCCTTTTTATTTCCGAACGAAGCAGCGCAGAACAAAGCCGTTCCGCCATACCGATCTGTCAACTGTTCTAGTTGCTTTCCAGGGACCTCTGAAACAAGCTTCTTGATAAGCCAAAAGGGTGTGCCTAACTTCCGAGTAATTATGTGAAAAATGGTCTCCTGCCAGTGTACTCTAATATTGGCTGTCAAGGCATCAGAATTTAGCCTTATGAAATCATCTACACTTTTCCAGTCATTTTCTTGTAAAGCCTTGTATAATTTCCAGTACCGAACATGATCCTTAATCTCCTCATTAATTGGATTCACTATAAATTTCAAATTGCCAACACAAATACTCAGTATAAGAATTTAAAAGTAATACTGAAATACTATCAGTGCATGTATTCAACTTACTTTCTCTCTCCGGAGGGTCATGACTCCAACTACTGGATTCATCTTTACCGCTGAACTTCATCTCTTTGTGAGGTTGAACATGCTCCAGCAGTTCACTGCTCTGATTGAAACCGTTATTGCTGACTCTTTGCTCCATGTAAGGGATTTCCTCTCTTTGCATCTTTCTCAAAACCAATGTGAAGGTGCCTGTAGTTAGTCAATAATCATCCTCTTTACTTATATAATTTATTTATATTAATATATTATTATTTTCGGTGAGGGGATGTGGTGACATTATCTTTTATTTTGCTGGACAAGTTAGATCTTTGCTATAATTGAATCGGACCCGCTCTATCTAATTTTCCAAAGGAGTGGATCCTCCTGTATTAATGACTTGACACATGCTCTTTCAGGAGGCTCGATTAGAGGTGGGTATTTGGGACTGGGTTCAAAAACCTAGTCCAAAACCCAGTCTAGGATCGATTCTTGAGAGGATCAAGCCTAAGTAGGAAGGACCGATCCCTCTACTGGTCCTCCTCCAAGGCTCAGGCTTGGGCTTAAATTTTTTTACAGATTTTTGTTTTAGTCTTTTGTATAATTATTATAACCCTTTATAAATTTTGAGATAAACATAAATTATTGGGGTTAAAAGATAATTTTATAAAATTTATTAAAAAAAAATTTCAAGCCCTAAAAATTTATAAATTTTACCCTGAAATATATTAAAAACTCCCAATAAAATTTCATTTCGCTCCTAAAATATAAAAAACAGTGGGAAAAAAAGAAATTTTTCAAATCCATAGGATCGGTTCTGGGCCGATAGGACCAATCCTAGGGACTAATCCGAGTCTTAGAATTACTTATAAGCCTGAGATCGGTTCTAGACCCATAATGGGACCAGTCGCAAACGGACCCAGGCCTGGGCCTGCTTGGGACTGGTCCTTGACCAGCTCTAGGCCCGATGCTTTGAATTGAAAGGTCTTTGAGTCAAAAAGTTTGATGATGAGCAGGTCTGGACTCTTGCCCCGGAGTGAACCTTGTTGTCACTACCACAAAAATGCTTACTGAGGATGGTTTTAAACTATCCTTAATAAATAAAAAACGTCGTTAATAAAGTAAAAACATTTTTTATCAATTACTTATCCACTGATTTGATAGAAGATTTTTATACGTGTTAATCAAATGATTTTAAATTTGAGTCCCCTTTTTTATTGCTAGTGGGAGTAAGTGTTAAATTTTTTATCTAATTAATAGTTTTAGGATCTTAAAAAATTAATTAAGATACGTATAAACTAACCAAAACGTCCCAATCATTTAAAAAGAAAAAAATTGTTTTGTTAAAACATCTTTTATCATAAGTTGAAGTTTGAAAAAAAAAATTATTTGACGTTATTTACTATAAGTTTTGAAAGACATTTTTTCTCATTTCTCCCCCCTCTTGTTTTTTATTTTCCTTTTTACCTCCTTTCTTTTCCCCTCTTTCTCTACCACCGCAAAACCTCTATAAACCACCACAAAATCCATCATCAACCACCCAAAGATCCACCACAAAACACAGTTTAAGATGGGTCCATCTTAAATGACTCACCACCACAAGAGTAGATTGGTGGCCAAGGGAAGAGCTCGTGGTAGGCCAAAGGAGGAACTCACGGCAGCCACACAAGCTCCTCTGACGGCGCCCAAGAAAGGAAGGAGAAAGAGAAGGAGAAGAGAGAGATAAAAAAAAAAAATAGGGGGAAAGGGCCAAAAAAAAGATGTTAGGGTTAGAGAATATAAATAATGCAAATAGAATTAATTATGAATAAAACTATATACACTAACCAACGTGTTTTCCAATATTAATACTTGGATTAATTTAATTATACATCACTAATGAAACTTTTTTATATAAATTATTAAAATTACTTTTTTGATACAACACCATTCATTCTTCATTTCTTCCTAGTAGTATTGAATCTTTTTCACTTCAATTTTAAATCTGTAAACCGAATTTGAAAGAAGAAAAAATAAAAAGCACTGAGGAGACCAAGGAGATTCAGAATCCATGGCAGCCGAGATAACCATTTCGCTTGTGAGAGAGAAGCTAGAAAACCTTCTTTCTAGCACAAAGATTGGAGATCCAAGCTTGCAAACACAAGTCAAGGAGTCCATCGCGAAGCTCAAAGAGTCTCTGGAAACCTGGAAAGATTTAGAGGATGACCAAGGAAGTCATCTAACGATTGATGACCGGAAGATTAAGCTTCTGAGAGCTGTATATGATGCAGAGGACACCATAGATGCCTTCCTCGCAAGTACGACATTGCAGAAACAAAAGTCTTTCCCTTTATTCCCTTTGAGATCAGAACATAGCCAATCTCGGGTAAGCCTTAAGATGAGAATTTTTTTTGACCATTTAACAAGTTTCATAGAAAATAAATCCGTTCATGTCGAGCGAACGGCTCCCTCTAGTAACTTATCATTGGAAGATATGAAAGTTGACGATGATGTGGAAGTTCATCCACAAAAATCACCAACCAATGTGGAGGATATGCCAGTCCAGCAATTGGAGAACAAGAACTTCGGTGAAGGTACTTCGAAATCAAACTTCGGAGAGGGTACTTCGGGATCCAAATTTTCATATGAAGATGATACTTGTGGTTTGGTTGATACAGCGCAGACCGAACACGATCATGTAAAGTTAAGGGTTCTGTCAACTAACTCTGTGGAAGATATCCAAGTTCAACCATCGGAAGAAAAGCACTGTGTTGATGGCAACGTCGGGGCTGACGTTGGTGCGGATGCTTCGGAATCAAGTTCTTCAGATGAAGATGATACTTCTGATTTGGAAGATACAGCAAAGAAGTTAGCCGAATTAATCTTTCGTGACGACTTGCCATTTTTGCTCTTGTCAGTGGCAGGTCGTCCTGGAGGCTCTCATAATACGATTCTGCTATGGAGGACTTACTGCAATATCAAGGAGCATTTTGAATGCTGTGCCTGGACTTATGTTTCTGATGTGTACGAAGCTATAAAATGTGTCATGGAACAACTTACGGGAATGAAGCAGGAAAATGATTTGCCTCCAGGAGTGCTGCAAAGAAAGCTCTGCCGTTTCTTAAGCAATAAGAAGTACCTATTAGTTTTCTACGATCTCCGAACACCTGAGGTCTGGGAGTCTCTGAGTTCTGTTCTACCGAATTCAGGTGGTGGTCGGATGATTGTCAGTTTTCATGGAGCCGCTGCAGCACCGAGTATTCCTAGTGCAAGGTTCTTGGGTACAATCTTTGGAACAGAGTTGGTGTCACCGTCAGCATTAAGTAAAGATGTCTGCGCTTCGTTGGATGAGGAAACTGATATTGTTGGCCTGAAGGATGAAATACAGAAGTTGCATAAATTAATTTGTAGGCGGTACCAGTTGCATTTTATGATCCTAGTGGTGGGTGTGGCAGGCTCTGGTAAGACAACTCTGGTAAATACAGTTTACAACCAGTTACATATAAAGCAGAAATTCGAGAACCGTGTTTGGATTTCTGTTTCTAAAGTTTTTGAAGAGAGAAATCTCCTACTTCAGATATTGAAGCAGGTTGCAGAGGTTAAGGACGAGGAGAAATTGTCCCTTGAGGAACTGCGGAAGAAGCTTCGTTATTTATTTGTTGGAAAGAGGTACCTGGTAGTCTTGGATGATGTCCAGACACCTGATACTTGGGACAAACTCAAAAGGGTCTTCCCAATTAGCTACGTAAGTGGTAGCAGGGTGGTCCTAACTATCCGTGATCCTAAGATAGCTCAAAATATTGATTCATCGATATATTATCGTCACAATCTACGTCCGCTAAATAATGAAGAGAGTTGGGAGCTGTTTTCGGAGAAACTGAAACCAAAAATACCTGATAATTCAGATTTGGTGGAGCTCAAGGAAAAGATCTTGCAAAAATGTAAGGGTCTACCGCTTGCAATATGCATGCTGGCTGGTTTATTATCCACTAAGGAACGTAGCAAAGATGCATGGTTAAAAGTTATTGAGTCTACCCAACAAAAGAAAAAAGGAGGGACTAGTGAGAATGCAATGCAAGGTAAAAAGGAAGAAAGGGTTACTGAGCATACAAAGCGAGAAAAGAAAGAACGAAGTACTGGTGAGCATTCTCAACCAGACGAGATTGTAGAAGCAAAGGTGGTTGAAGAAGGAAAAAGCGTCAGTGAGCATTCTCAGCGACGAGAGATTGAAGAAAAAGTGGTTGAGGATGAAACAGGGGTTGATAAGCATACTCATCTAGAAAAGATTGAAGAATTAGAAATGGAACATGTTCAACAAGGAGAAATTGAAGAAGAAGGGGTAGGTAAGGAAGAAAAAGGAGGGACTGTAAATGCAGCCTCTTACAGCAAACAAGGAGAAGATCAATACATTTCTTCAAATGAATCAGTTTCCTCTGATAACTTGAGCGCTTCCCATATCTTTTCTTTGGGCTATCGGGACTTAAACTCCCCTTTAAGGGCATGTCTCCAATATTTATGTCTTTTCCCACGATCAGATTCAATCCGCATAAGAAGGTTGGCTAGATTGTGGATTGCAGAAGGCTTGGTTAAAGTCTCGACAAATGACAATAAAGAACCTGAAGATCTAGTGGAAGAATATCTTCAACAACTAGAGCAAAGAAACATGATCAAGATAGCAAAGTCAGATGGAAGGCCTAAAACATGCAGTGTGGAAGGTCTTCTCTATGATTTGCTGTGTCCAAATGCCAAGTGCATGGGATTTTTTCATGTCCATCCCAACTCAGTTCCAGAATCGAAAAAAGAAGCAAAGGTTAGCATCCGTAGGCTTGCAGAACAAGTAGACATTCAGAACGAACCTCCTTCAGATGAAGACATTCGACAATTACGTTCCTATATATCTTTCAACAAGGGAAAGGGAGATAAAGCTGCAGATGGAGTAGGCAATTTGCTGAAAAAGACAATCACTAAGAGAGGCTTTGGGTTGCTCACACTGCTTGATCTGGAACGTGTATACAAGCCAGTGCTGCCACCTGAAACACTAAGAAGGCTGCCACTTCTGAAGTACGTAGGTCTGAGATGGACATTTCTGGACGAAATTCCAAATTCAGTAGGTGATATTCCTTGTCTAGACACTTTAGATGTAAAGCACACTAATATATCTGAATTGCCTAATTCCATCTGCAATGCTAAGAAGCTTCTGCATCTCTATATGAACGGGATTGATTTTGAGAGGTCCAAACAAATCTCCAGTAGTTCTTTGAGTAACCTTCGGACTTTGTCGGGCCTACTTTTAGGCAAGAACAGCCCTAATTTAGAATGGTTGAAGAAGTTGGCAAGTCTTAAAAAAGTGGGCCTAACATGCCACAACGAATCAATTGAGGAAATAACTATCTGGCTTTCTAGACTAACCGGTCTTCACTCTCTGCGGTTGAGATCGGTAGATGACAATGGTGAACCTTCCAAACTCAAATGGATATCCAACAAGATGCTAACAGACTTGTATTTGATGGGAGAGCTACCACAAGGATTTAAGATTTCCGAAGTAGTACACCTCTCCAAACTCAGAGTCCTTACATTGTCAGTGTCAAAACTATCAGAAGATCCCATGCCAGCGCTAGGACAGTTGGAAAACCTCATAATCCTCAGGCTTTACGCTAATTCTTACTTGGGGAAAAAAATGAGTTGTGGCCCTGAAGGTAGATTTTCTAAACTCGAGGTTTTAAAGTTATGGATGCTACTGAATCTGAAAGAGTGGGAAATTGAAGGAGCAATGCCTGTGCTAAAAGAATTAGAGATCAGATATTGCCAAAACCTGCAGAAGCCTACTGGATTGGAGGGCTTGACTACCTTGGAGAAATTGACCTTAACGAATATGAAGAAGAATTTTGTAACTGAAGTTAAAGGAAGCATTGGCAATAAGACAGTGGTCACCGAAAACGATTGGAAATTTATTCCTTCATGGGTGAGTTTATTGTTTAATTCCCTTTTCTATGTACCGTAGTTTCAAGGTTTTATGTTTAATTCCTTTTCTTTAAGTTTTTTTTTTCTTCCAGATCACTTTAAAGATGGTCTAGAAAATTGCTTGACATTTGTTTTATTTTTTTAAGGAATCGAGCGAAGAACAGCGGCAAGAACTCCGGCAGAAGAGTAAACAGAGAGATGGTGCACCAATTGTGAGGTCAAGCACTCTAAAACATGGAGCACCAAGTAGACAATTGAGTCGGCAACTATCTGCACTAACAACTTAAATGTAATGCAACAGTTTGTATCGTTTTTATACAAATTTTGTAAGAATATTATTAAGTAATTCTAAGCAAGGATGGTATAGGACCTTTCTTTTATCTTTTTCCAAGCAAGGTTTTCAAATAAGTGTGAAAAAAAATTGGATTTTTCACATAAGGTAAGGACAATACATGGTTTCTGAGTAATTTCCTTAACTTTTAGGGAGAAATTACTAAAAGTTCAAACTCAACATCCACCTCGAAATTTTGGGGTGGTTAATAATTTTATCAATTTTAAAATATAAGGATTAGAAAGCAATGATTAGAAAACCGAACCGGACAAGCCGGTTCGACCAAGAATCGACACTAACTTTGGTCTGGTTTACCCTCAAACCCGGATTCATAATTGGCCTAGATTGGGCCAAATTTGGACCGGCAGAATAGTAACGAATTGTTGATCCAACAGGTAGCTTCCACCTTGATTTTGGTCGATTTCGACGCCATTCGACCTCCCTGACACCACCATAAGATTGCCTTCATCTCCACATCAAAAGCCTTATCATCTCGAACTCTAATTTGTTGTCGATCGTCATCGTTGATAGTCTTTTCACACGATTGCCCAGATCATAGAGGTGTTTTTGCTGGATTTCAAACCTGTAGAGAGGCATGTGTAATTTGGTAAAGGTGTTTTTTCTGAATTTCAAACTTTTAAGGATTATTATGGTAATTTTACAGAGATGTGTTTCCTAGATTTCAAGTCTGCTGGAATTGCTGTTGTCATCAGTCAACCCAGAACCGAGCCCTTGATCGGCCCAATCCTTTCAGGACATTGTAATAGAAAGATAGATATTACGATTTTAAAATAAAGAAAGAAAGAGATCAAATGATTATTATTTGGCATACAATAGCACATTCGCACTGTATATTGACTTTTTCTTTTCTCTCTCTTCCTCTTATGTCTCTTGCAAGCTCGTAGAGACACTATTGAGTCTGCTCTTTGGAAGATAATTTACTCTTGCAATAACAGCTGCAATACCTGCGATGATAGCCACAGGTCTGTGCTTCACTTAATTTCTAATCTCTTTTTTTCTTTTTCTCCCTGTTATGTATACTCAATATGTGTGTTCATCTTCAGTTTTTAGCGGCTTTATGATAACGCAGACGAGGAAGATGATTGAGGTGTTTCCTCCAGAATTAAGAAAAGTCTGGAAGGAATGGGAGCTAAGAGCATTGGTTTATGTCAGCCTCACCTGTCAAATACTTCTTATTGTTCTGGGAAATCGCAGAAAGTGTATTCCCCGAATTTGGATCAAAGCGGTAGTCTGGTCTGCCTACTTGCTTCGCAGATTCTGTAGCAACCATTGCCCTCTTGGCATACTCTTAAACGACCTCGGAGAAATCTATCACAATCGTGGCCATGCTGACAAAAACACGGAGGTTACTGCATTTTGGGCACCATTTTTTCTGTTGCATTTGGGTGGCCCTGATACTATTACAGCTTATGCCTTAGAAGACAATGAATTGTTCTTACGCCACGCATTTCAACTAATTGTCCAAACACTGGCAACAATATTAATCTTTCTCACGGCATGGAATGGTTCTCATCCTTCACGTCTTGCAATTCCAATGATTATTGTTGGTTTCATCAAGTACGCAGAGAGGACTCTTACTCTTTGGTTAGCAAGCAGCAACCGACTTAGAGACTCTATGCTCTCTCCTCCTGAAGCTGGTCCCAACTATCACAGATTCATGCATGAGTACTGTTTGAAACATGCCGAGGGGTACATGTTGAAGACAGAAGAGATGCCTGATGCGGCAGCAATTACAATAGACACACCTGAATCTCAAGACAATTTCACTTCTGATGATAAAATTAAACACGCACATGCATTGTTTCAATTGTTCAAGCGTCTGCTAGCAGATCTCATCCTCAGCAACCAAGAGCGCGAGACGAGTCAATCTTTATTTCATAAGATGAAAAATTACAAAGATGTTTTTGATGTGATCGCCATTGAACTGGGGTTCATGTATGATTTGCTATACACCAAGGCCACAATAATTACTACTGTTCGTGGTCTTGCTTGCCGCTTTATCACTACTCTTTTAACCTGCGTTGTGTTGGGGATTTTTTATTCTGCAGAGAAGCAGAATTATCAAAAGGTTGACATTTATATAACCTACTCGTTGCTATGGGTAGCTATTGGTCTAGAAATATATGCTGCTCTTGTTCTAGTCCTCTCAGACCAGTCCAGAATTTGGTTCATTAAGCACAAGGAGATTGCCATCTTATTAAAACCCATACAGCTTTTGGAACCAGTTATAAAACCATCACGGTGGTCAAATCTCATTGCGCAATACAGTTTTACAAGGCATTGTTTTGAAGGGAGACCTGGTTACTACAAAGTCCTGAAGCACATCCACATGCATAAACTATGGGAGAAGCATCAATATAATTTCCACATCCAACTTCCCGAAGACTTGAAAGAGATGATATTCAAACATGTCAACAGTAAACTTGAAGAATTTGAGAACTCTGAGAAGAAACAAGGAAACGACAGTAATCTTAGAGACTTAAACACAAGAGGAAGCCGCGTTCTTAAAAAATATAACGAGCTTATCCCTTCGGTTCTTGATCTTGAATGGAGTGTTAAGGACGTTGAGTTTGACCAAAGCATCCTTATCTGGCACATTGCAACAGAACTCTGCCTCTGCCGCCCTTACTCAAATTCTCCGGAAAGCAGTTCAGCTGATATCAAAAAGAATTTTGATATGAGCAGTGTCTTGTCAAATTATATGATGTATCTCCTAGTTATGTATCCTTCCCTGTTGCCAGTTGGGATAGGCCTAATCAGGTTACAGGATACTCGAGAGGAGACCATGAAATTTCTCAAAGAACGAGGGTTTATCTTTGATAAAAAGAAAAAAATGGATGACAATAAGAATGTAGCTTGGCAAATGTTGTTGGGAGTGAAAACTCACGTAAAGCCTATCAAAGTGAAAGGAGACAGATGCAAGTCCGTTTTATTTGATGGCTTGCAGAGTAGCTTCGGTAATAAATGGAATTCAAGATCAAAAACTTAAATGGGAGATGGTTAGAGATGTTTGGTTGGAGATGTTAACTTATGCAGCAAGTGAAGGAAGAGGAAGTGAACATGGTAGTCACCTGAGACGAGGGGGAGAGCTCCTCACTCATGTCTGGCTTCTTATGGCAAATTTTGGTATAAGTGAGCAGTTTCAGATATCGAAAGGTCATGCAAGAGCTTATCTAATTGCTAAATAGTTGTAATATCTGCTTAATTTGCTAGTTTTGTTCTGATTAATTGTTTTGAGTTTTTCTACTTCGACTTCGATTTACATTTATCAAACAAAATTTTGGTGAACAAAGCCTCTAATGTTAAGTTGAAAATATCAATGGGAGTTTATTTTGACATGTCCATGAAATTATGGGAGTAGATATTTTATTTTGTATGTTCTTGTTAGATATTTTTTCTCTTTGGCACTTGAGTGCTACATCCAGTTATTAAGGTTGAATAAATACAGCTTAATGGCACCTCCCTGTTAATGTTTAAAGCTTAAATTGACAATCCAATCAATAATTGCCTGTATAATCAATGTGGCCCTCCAATTTTCTCTCTCATTTTCTTCTTAAATTTCAGATTTGTTCATGATTTTCTTTTGTATAAGCATATTCTGTAACCAGTTTTACAGTCAGAAATGATACTAAACTCCAATCCTCATATTCTCTTTCTTGATTTTTAATTCCTGAATGAAAAAATATTCACAGCTTTTCTGTTTCCCAATCAAAACGTACCTAAAAATTGTAGAATTTTAAAGCAAAAGTAAAGATTAAAAGATTAAAAAAAAAAGAAAAAGAAGTAATAACTAGCTGTAATAATGAAATTAATTAATTAGAAAGAAATCTCCACACCTAATTATTTATAACTAATGTTGGAATCTCCAGATCTAATTCTCTTTGTAGCAGACAATATATTGCCTTTGCACTATTTTATACATTATTAAATATTCTATAATCCAAAATTTGCTCTTCTTGCACCACCTGTTATGCCAAAGTTGTGAGAACTCTCGGTCAACGAGCTTGTCAGTATCTGACCCTGAGATGCGGTTCATCAGGGCTCATCTCTCTCTCATCTATTACCCGTTTGTATTATCGTCAAAAGTAGGTCCTACAAATGGCAGCAAAAGTAAAGAAGGAACTATCAAAATTAAAATAAAATAAAGGGTGGAAGATTCCCCTCATTTTGTCTGTTTCAATTATTTCTTCACTCTTTTTTCTTGACCGATTCTGCATTTTGTATAATCTCTCTATATCTTCTGCTTAATTTCTTTTCTCTGTTTCTACTCAGAAGGTCCCCACAAATTGCAGAAAATTTAAGTCAGAAGGTCCCACAAATTGTAGAAAATTAAAGTCAGAAGGTCCCACAAATTGCAGAAAATTTAGAAAGCGTATGAAGAATAATTCATCCTTTGGAACTAGTCTTGTAGAAAAGTTGGGGAGGTTGCATGAATCACGTTTTACTGAAAGAAGAAGAGAAGATGAAAAGAAAATAAATAGAGGGCCAAGAACCAATGAGAGAGAAGAGAGGAGAGCCGGGCTAGACCATAAATATTCAATCCAACAACTATTAATTACATTAATTATAAAGTCAGATATTGTGTAAATATATTAATTTATAGTATTAATGACATAATATTTTTGAAATTTTTCGAGAAGATTTGTAGATGACGATTGAAAAAAAACGAGTCCTGAGATATTCAAGTTTGAGGATAAACAATGATTTTGGCTTTTCGAAAGATGGATCACTTCATCTCACAGACATAATAGGGAAGAAAGAAGAAATAAAGCATAAGGTTCAAATGGTTACATTGCACCATATAAGATTAAAAGATTTATCAAAGTCATAGAGAGGATATTTTATGTTTCAAGTATTTTGATGATAGTTTCAGATCCATATATAAATGTTTGAGCAAGCCTAAGGAGATGGATGTCTAAAATAGGGTTTGTTTAGATGCAACAAGTAACTTATCATTCACCAAATCAAGCCATCTTCATAGGCTACCAAACAATAAACATTGAAACAAGGTAAAGCCCGTTATCTTGACCAGCCCAATTGGCAAAAATGGGAAAAGCAATATTTTGATTAAATTTCCATTCTTTTTTTTTAATTCCAATATCCCATTTTGTTTTTTATACTTCTTATTAAAAATTGTATTTATCTCACATTATTAAATTAATAGGTTGTTATGGTGTAGATATATGTGATTGGACTCCTTCTTTTTTTGAGTTAGTTTTTGTGTATGGTATTAGACCCTACTCCAAACTTGGACCTTGGCAAAACGAGTCTATACCTATGGGTGGGTATTCGTTTTAAAAACGGGTACAAGTAGACATTATAAAACCCATTTCATGTGACCCCGTACCCAACCCAACCCGTTCCTTTAAAACGGTTGGGCCGGGATATGCCCATGGGTACCCGTGTTTTGAAGAGGACAAAAAAAAACTTTTTAGTCCAGGGTTTTCTTTCAAACACAATCACAAAGTACTCAACCTCGAAGTCGAAGCGCAAAGACCAAACACTATCACTTACTCTTCTCCTCATTCTCAAACACTGTTACGGTAGGATTTTGCTGCTGTGACCCGCCGACACCGCCCATACCCATCTCACTTTCAAACACTATCACCTCCTCATTCTCACTTTCTCACATCCCATACCCATCACATACCCGCCGCCGCTGCTCTCTCATCTCACCCAACGGGCGACGCCCAGCGTACAACCACCGCGCGACTCCACCGGCAGCTTCCACTATCTGCAACATTTGTGTTTTTCTTGGATAAATCTCTTGTGGATTATTGTTTGTTGTGTTGGTTGGGAGATTGCTGCCCATCTGGTGTGAAATTTGATTGGAGAAGTTGTTTGGTTAGGAGTTTTGATTTGGAAGTGTTGAATGGATTTTGTGATTGACTTTGTTTGTTGTGGAATTCGCCATTTTTACCTTGCCCACACCTGCTTGATAAATTGCCCAAACCACTCTCACCATCATACACTGTGTAAATTTGTTAAAATAAAATCTTATTTTATTTGGTATTGTTGAAGAAAAACTAATGTGAAGATAAGACCAATTAACAAGTTGGAAATAATACAGTAAAGGTGGAATTAGGGAAAAAGAGAGTGTTGTGATTTGGATATGGCGTGGGTAGTGCTTGAAGAAGCAGACAGCTGAAGCTCACTAGAAAAAAGGGGTACCCACGGGTTGGCCCGTACCCATATAAGGTAGGATATAGTCCAATATTTTAGACTCGCATAAAATTAGTCTTTTTTGTCTGCACCCGTTTAACCCGGCCCGTACCCATCTAACTCACCCGTTTTGCCAGGTCTATCCAAACCCCCTCACACGGTTGAATTTCCCCATTCACTGTTTAACCCACCTTGCAATTTTCTCATCTGTTTTTAAAATTAGATTTAATTTCAGAAGTCTCGATTATAACACCACCATTAGAGCATAAAAGAGGTAGAATGTAAACCCGAAAGTTAAAAGGAAAATGCTCTTATCTGTGTTTAGAATTAGATTTAATTTGAGAAAGTCTCGATCACAACACCACCACTAGAGCATAAAAGAGGTAAAATTCATACCCCAACAGTTGAAAAGAAAATGCTAAAGCAATTTGCTGCTCTGATTTTTTCCAGTCTATTTACTAAGGCCTTATGCCCTAGAGGCATGTAATTCTTAATTTCAAGAATATCATTTACTCTCATTTTACAAATAAACAAGAGGGACAATAACGTGTAATTTAAAGGCAATACTGTTAAAGTAATCTATTGCTCTATAGCTTTTCAGGGAATTACTTTTTGGTCAAAAATGCTTGGTCCGTAAGTTGACGAGATCATTTCAACCGAACAGAGGAAACTGCAAAAGAGCAAATAAGGATACAGGGAGACAGCCAAGAAGGGAAATTGGGAATGATGCTCCATTTCCATGGAGGGGAAAGAAATATGTAAAGGGTTGCACCAAATGCTACCATCATGCTCGCAATAGAAAAGAACAAGGTGACTAGCCCAATAATTAACTTCTTCGGCAACGACTCCAAAAAATCTTCTTCTGCATAACGCGAAGTGAGGATTGCCAAGAACATCAGTAGTGAAGCGGAAGTAAAGAGTGCAAATGCATCTGATATGACAAACACCATGAAAGATGGTTTGTGCATTAAAATGGGTGTCCCTTTAGCAGAGTCATCGCCACTTGGTACTGTGAAAACTGCGGTAAAGACTACTGTGATTATGAGTGCAGCTACAATTGTGCAGGACGAAGCTGTCTCTTTCATCCATTTTTCACCTTCTCTGACTAAATTCTTGTGTGATTCGGTAAACACTTGTCTAGGAGTTTTATTGGACTTGTTTTGCTGTTCTTGACGGGATGGATGAACAAAATTTTCCACAGCCTGAACATATAAACATAAAACCTTAGGCCTTAATAGATAAGAAAATGCTGGGACAATATGAGGACTACATGTTATATAAAATTTATCTCATTTTTCATGAGTTTCGGGCCTTAAATTGAAGAAGTATTTAAAATGAATAAAAAGAACTCAATCGTTGCATGGTTGGATGCTTATCCTTAAACCATTGTAGCTCCCTCTGCATCTGCAATGCGGGACCCGGAATATGATCTGAAGGGACAAACCTGCCAGCGGAATGCAAAATATTGTCTTCTTTTACTCTCATGTCAGCCACTTCCCTTCATGTCCTTGTCCCATGTAAGTAAAATATTTTTTCTATTTACAAGACCGAATACTTTTTCGTGGCGATTTAGAATTGCAGTTCGAAATATGTCACCACCACTTATCGATAAAGTAAACGAGAAGAAATAGGCCTTCATAATTTCATTGAACAAGCTCGTAAATCCCTAATGCTGCGGCAGTAATAACTGGTGCCCAGCCTAATTGACTTTAAGGCTTCTTCATTGGCTCCAAATAACTCTGTCATGGCACATGATTCTGATAATTTCATTTGCTTGCATATTCGTTAACTTTGTATCATGTATGCTCTTGGTGATTGGAACTGCATTTAATTAAACTCTACTCATTTAACAAGTTAGAGACTTTCTTTCAAACTGCTCCTTTAATTTAGAGAATATATAATTCAATGCTTAATTACCTACGTGCATGAGGGCATTCCAGAGCATAATATATGTTTTTTGGCGCAAAGCTCCTGTTTACTTTAAATTGCTCCATGGAATACTTCCTGAAACTTTGAAAATTAAAATCCTCTCTTTGGCCTCCACAAATTTAAATCTTGTTCTTGTTCCCATCAAAAAAATGTCTGATTGTTGAATTGCTATCATCTTATAGCAAAAAACAGTCGGCTTATAAGCAATTACTACGAAAGCAATTATTAGATATTCCTAATTAGACTGTTTTAATTTGGCTAAGACAATATTATTGCGCCTAGAAATAGATGAACCCTCATTCTCTGTGTTATGTTTAATCTTCCAGTGTAATTTGGACCTTTATTTTTAGTGCCAAACAGGTTCCAAATATTCATTATATAAAGATGTTTGGATTTGGGATCTGGTAAATATTGACTTCAAGGATTTTTTCTAACTTGATGAACCCTCGTTCTTAATATTGTATTGGGCTGAGGGAGGAAGTCCAGTGCTTGAAAGGAAGTGCTGAAAGGTTGCTGCTCTGTTTTTATCCTGTTTTAGTTTAGATTTTCAAGTCAAGCTTCAAAATAATTACTCGCCTTACCAAGAGTGAGCGGAACTGCCTTGGGGTTGCATATTAGAACCCATTAAAGCTTCGTATTTCATGCTTAATAACTCTTATATCAAATATTTTGTATTCTCACATTTTTTTACAACCTTTGAATCGGTTCTCATTAGATATTCTATTTCTAATAGAATTCTATATTTCAATTCCTTCACAAGATACCCATAATTCTATTTATAAAGACATACAATTTTACATGGTAACAAATAGGAAAAGCGAGCCACAATATCCCAACAGGCATGAAATTCATTTCTTTCCTTGACAATCAACATTGCAACGGTTCATTTCTTCCATGATAATCAAAGTTTACAAGAATACTTTCTTCTTTTTACTTCTTTTCCATTTATTACTTTCCTCAGTAGCTGTTTTCATTCATTCTAGATTCTTAAAATCATCAACATGTTCCATGCTTATGTATAGCTTTTTTCCGTTGGAAGATTAATATACTGTGAAGTACTTCCTGGATATGATTGTCGAATACCGCAATCTTCTTATAAACTGTTGAGAACCTAGATCCTCAACGCAATCAACCCACTCACTGTAACTCAACACTCCAGCATAATGTTCAAATCAAGCAGAAAAACGAAGAATATATTTGACTGTGAAAATGATATTGTATTGATTGAATGATAGAAATGGAAATTACAGTATAGAATGATGTAAAACACCAGATCCGAAAATAAAAGATAGTTTAGCTCTTCGAGGGGCTAATCCTCCCAATTTCCAACTCAAAGTTTCTTAACATGCTTTTACAATTGAAATCCCACAATTTATACTCCTCAGCGTCACACCCAAAGCGTGATTCCTGCCACGTGGATAACTAACTCCTTTTTGTGCGCACCCGCTGATTTGCCTTCGTGTCCCTTTTGTAAACGTGAGTAATGGGAAGGGTCGTATCAATACCCCTCCCTAAAAGACTCACCTTGTCCTCAAGGTGAAAGTGTGGAAACTGCCGATTAATAATGTCAAAGGGTTCCCAGGTGGCCTCATGAGAAGGTAAATCCTTCCAGTGGACCAAAACCTCTCTAGAGCCATCTAACAATGTGCGGACAGAGTGTATTGACGCAGGTTGGACCATCAGTTCTAAGTCATCAGTGAGGCATTCAGGCAAGGGCTGAACCGGGACAACATTATGGAGGCTCTGTTTCAGTTGAGAAACGTGGAAGACTGGGTGAATATGGGAAGTGTCAGGTAAGGCTAGGCGATAGGCGAGAGCACCAATTTTTTCCAGGATTCGGAAGGGACCGTAAAAGCGAGGATTGAGTTTTTCATTGAGTTTGAGGGCTAAGGATCGAAACTTATAAGGTTGGAGTTTTAAGTAAACAAAATCACCTGGTTCAAAGGACACATCCCGGCGGTGAAAATTGGCTTGTGTGCGCATTCGATCTTGGGCTGTAGTGAGGTTGGCTTTCAATTCCTCTAACAATGCATTTCGGTCGATCATTTGTTGATTAACCGCCTCTACCGATGAGCGGACCTCTATGAATTTCAGGAGTGTGGGAGGGGGGCGACCATAAAGAGCTTGAAATGGGGACATTTTGGTAGAGCTGTGATAGGATGTGTTAAACCAAAATTCAGCCCAATGAATCCATTTCGGCCACTGCTTGGGTTTGTGACTTGTAAAACAGCGGAGATATGTCTCGATGCAGCGATTAACCACTTCCGTTTGACCATCTGTTTGGGGGTGGTACGCGGAGCTGAATTTGAGAGTAGTACCTGCCATTCGAAACAATTCTGTCCAAAATTTACTTAGGAAAAGACGGTCCCGGTCAGAAACAATAGACTTAGGAAACCCATGTAAGCGGACCACTTCTTGCACAAACAGAGCAGCCACTTCGGTGGCCGTATATGGATGACACAAGAGCATAAAGTGACTGTATTTTGTCAATCTATCCACGACGACCAGGATGGTGTCGAACCCAAAGCTCTTAAGTAGGCCGCCAATGAAGTCCATGGAAAGGTCATCGAAGGCCAAATCCGGAATTGGTAAGCATATGCAGGCCGGAGGAGGGTTTTAAGGAAAGATGTTTGTTCTCGTGACACCCCACCCCGAGCATTGACAAACTCTTTGACGTCTTGTTTGAGTCCCTCCCAAAAAATAACTCCAACCAACCTTTTATATGTGCGAAAGAACCTAGAATGGCCGCCACTGGGTGTGCTGTGGAATTCCTCCAGTATTTTAGGAATGAATTTAGATGTTTTGGGCAGTATCAACCGACCTTTATACAAGAGACAGCCGCGGTGTAAGATATAATGAGCACGGGAAGTCGGCTGGGCCATGAGGTCTTGTATAATCCGCTTGAGTTTATCATCTTGAAAAGCTTCAGTGGCCAATTCTTCATACCCCGGAAATATAACTGTGGATAAAGCGAACAGTTCAGGACCAGGTTCACGTCGGGAGAAAGCATCAGCGACTTTGTTAGAACTGCCCGGATTGTACTGAATCTCAAACTTGTACCCCAGAAGTTTAGAAATCCATTTATGTTGTTCCGGAGTGATTGGCCTTTGTCCTGTCAAAAACTGCAAACTTCGTTGGTCCGTCTTAACGATGAATTTGTTGCCGATCAGATAATGGCTCCATTTATGCACTACGAACACAATGGCTATGAGCTCCCTCTCGTAAACTGATTTCTGTCGGGCCGAGGGGGAAAAAGCTTTACTTAGAAAGGCAATAGGACGGCCATGTTGCACCAAAACAGCTCCCATACCTAGGCCTGAAGCGTCTGTCTGTATTTCAAAAGGCTCAGTAAAATTAGGTGTAGCTAACACGGGAACCGACACCATGGCTTGCTGTAAGCACTCGAAAGCCCTCTGTGCTTCAGGGTTCCACTTGAAGGAGTCTTTCTTTAGCAATTGTGTTAATGGTTGCGCAATCTGACCATAATTCTTAACGAATTTTCTGTAGTATCCGGTAAGCCCCAGGAAGCCACGTAAACTCTTCACTGTCTTAGGGGTAGGCCAAGACAACATACAATCAATTTTTGCAGGGTCGGCTTCGACTCCATTCTGAGAGATGATGTGCCCTAAATACTCCAATTTAGTTTGAGCAACCGGCATTTTTTTTTGTTGACTACTAACTGGTGTTGTTGTAGCTGTTCAAAGACCTGGCGCAAATGTAATAGATGAACAGAGAGATTAGAGCTGTAAATTAAGACATCATCAAAAAATACCAGGACAAATTTGCGAAGAAATGGCCTGAAAATGTCGTTCATCAGGGCTTGGAAGGTCGATGGTGCGTTAGTCAACCCGAAAGGCATCACTAAGAATTCGTAATGCCCTTCGTGTGTGCGGAAAGCCATTTTCGGAACATCTTCTTCACGAACCCGAATCTGATGATACCCCGATTTGAGGTCCAATTTAGAGAATATGACTGCATTTCCCAACTCATCCAGGAGCTCATCAATGGCGGGAATTGGAAACTTATCGGGTATGGTGATGTCATTCACTGCCCGATAATCCACACTGAAACGCCAACTGTCGTCCTTCTTCCGGACTAACAACACCGGGCTGGAGAAGGGGCTAATACTTGGTTCAATAATTCCGGCTGCCAACATTTCCCCAACCGACCTCTCAATCTCATTTTTTTGTGTATATGAATAACGGTAGGGTCTGATATTCGGTATGGATACTCCCTCCTTCAAGGTGATTGCATGGTCCTGCTGCCTAAGTGGAGGCAGACTTGTAGGTTGCTCGAAGATGGGCGCGAATTCGATTAAGAGAGTGTCTACAGGGATTCATGACCTTGACCTCCTCGGTTTCTTGCCCGCACAATGGAGCAAAATTCTACCATAAACCCATGGTCCTCGTGGTGTAAGGACTTCAGCATAGCTTTCAATGACACCACTGTTTTCACAACGATGGGTCACCCCTGAGTACAACGGGTTTTCCATCCACTTCAAATTTCATGGTAAGACACTTCCAATTTGCGCAAACATCGCCCAAAGTACTTAACCAGGTAATCCCGAGTACAATGTCGCCCCTCCCAGATCAAACGGAAAAAAATCCTGCACAACCGTGAGTCCTGGCATGGCTAACTCCAACCCCTTACAAACCCCTGTACTACGCACGGTATACCCATTTCCAACCATAACACCAAACGCCCTTGTTTCCTGCACCTTTAAACCCAACTGTCGTACTAGATCTTGGGAGATGAAGTTGTGCGAAGCTCCGCTGTCTACCATCACAATAACTTCTGATCCCTGCAGTTCACCCCGAAGCTTCAGAGTGGTCGTTGACGTTAAACCGACAATGGAGTGCATGGATAGAGCTACCAGATCAGCCACGCGCTCTTCAACCTCTGCCTTGTCTCCATTTTTCAGATCCCCCTAGCTCTTCCTCGACATCCGTGACCAACAAAATTTGAAGAGTGCGATTTTTGCACCTGTGAGTTGGCCCAAACTTCTCATCACACTTGTAACAAAGTCCTCTCTCCCTCTTGTACTGTAGTTCGGCGTCGGTGAGTCGTCGCTGGTGTCGCGAGTTGTGGGTGGCGTTGACGCAAAAGATTTTTCTTCCCTTACAGCTCGCGTTTGAAAAGAAGAAGAAGAAGTAATGCGATCTGGGGGTTTGATCATATTGGGTATCCACCCAATTTTTAATGGTTCTGGGCCAGGTGTAATCCGGTTGTAAGTGTCTCCCTTGTTGGTCCATTGGGTGCGGCTCATCTTCCATTTGTTTTTTTCTAAAACCCAATTTCTCTCCTCAATTCTATGGGCTTGGTCCATGAGCTCAAATCAAATTGAGGGCTCAAACAAATTATTCTGACCATTCTTAACTCACCTTTATCTCCTCTTTATTGCTTGGTGAATGTGCCCTATGCGACTCTTCTTCAACCTCTTGCATGGGTGCAGCTAGCAATTCAAACTGCTCACGGTAATCTGTCACGGTGGTGGTCTGCTTCAGCGTGACCAGAGATTCGAACGCGGAGCCTTTGTAAGATGGTCTGAACCGATCGATCACACCTTTTTTGAAAGCTCGCCAATCCGTAAAGGGCACCCGTGAATCTACCCATTGAAACAAGTTCAACGCCCTTCCCTCCATGCACACTGTGGCGGCTTCCAACTTCTCCTCCTCCGCAAACTTATTCACCTGAAAGTACCTGTCGGCTCGGAACAGCCATCCATGGGGGTCCTCACCATAAAAAACGGGTAACTCTAACTTCCTCACCTTCCTATCCTCCCCTCCACTCTCGTTGGATTTGGATTGGTTTTGGTTTCGATCATCGTTACTGCCCTGGATCTCTGACGATTCAACCTTATCCTTCCCTCGGTTCACACTCCCATCCCTCTCCTCCTTCAATTTAATCCATTCCCTCAGCTCCAGCAAGTACTCCTTGATGTTGCCGACATCCTCCCTAACTATGTTGATATCCTTTTTAACGCTACCCACCTCTCTCTCAATTCCCTCCATTCTTCCTTCCATTCTCTTATTCACCATTACCCACTACTTGGCTCTGATACCAATTTGTTGAGAACCTAGATCCTCAACGCAATCAACCCACTCACTGTAACTCAACACTCCAGCACAATGTTCAAATCAAGCAGAAAAACGAAGAATATATTTGACTGTGAAAATGATATTGTATTGATTAAATGATAGAAATGGAAATTACAGTATAGAATGATGTAAAACACCAGATCCGAAAATAAAAGATAGTTTAGCTCTTCGAGGGGCTAATCCTCCCAATTTCCAACTCAAAGTTTCTTAACATGCTTTTACAATTGAAATCCCACAATTTATACTCCTCAGCGTCACACCCAAAGCGTGATTCCTGCCACGTGGATAACTAACTCCTTTTTGTGCGCACCCGCTGATTTGCCTTCGTGTCCCTTTTGTAAACGTGAGTAATGGGTGGGGTCGTATCATAAACATTCTTAATTATCAAAATAAGAACTACTTATTCCTAATTAGTATAATTTAATTTCACAAAGGCAATGTAACACAACTCCATCTTCCATGAATTCCCCTTGACAGATTACACTAATTAGGCCATGCTCTCTAAACTCCAACAAGACTTTATAAATGCTGAGGTTTTGGCTAAGGTGATGCATAAATTTTGATAGGTACTCTTTAGTTAGTTTTCATTTAGTGAGTGATATCGTGCTTTTGTCTAATCTTCATAGCTTATTACATCACTTATTATTATTATTATTTTTTTTTTTATCTTTTTAACTTCCAAAACTTAAGGATTACTCATGAACTATAGTACCTCTTACAAATATATTGAAGTCGATTTTGTTTTAATTTTATTTTAGTGAATGAAAATAATTCTAATTTTCTCCTAACCAATTAAAATATTAAAACGGATAGTGTTCAATAAATATTGACTTTCTTAACTAAAAAATTTACTACCTCAATTCTTACTTAAATGTTGCTTTCAAAAGGAGAACGGTTTTTTGTACTAAATTATATCAAATTGATTATTATAAAATTTGTTAAAGCCAAAGATGTAACAACACAGCTCATTGTCAAGATATTGTGTATTTATATGCATCTCTCTTGATTTGAACCTAAGAAATGAATGACCTCTTAGGTTTGAATCAAGAGAAATGCGCATAAATACACAATATCTTGACAGTGGACCGGGTTAACCATTATTTCAATGTCATTGGTTAAGTTACGGTCTAAATTCAAACTTAGACTTATGGTATTCATCTTGAACTAGTATGTATTCACATTTCTTTCTACTACATTTATTCCAATATGTAAAATTCATATCTTGTCAACACGGCTCATTGTCAAGATATTGTGTATTTCTGCATGTCCTTCAAACCTAAGACTTCATCCTTGGAAACGAATCATGCATAAACAGAATAAATGGAAAAAAAATTAGTAAAGGTCAAGATATTTTGTATTTTGCTTTGGCTAATCTTTTCCATGACAGTCAAAGTTGCAAATCTTACATTAACTTCAACTGTTTCAAAATAAATTATTGGGATGAGAAAGGTCATTGAGATTAAAAGGAATGAAATTTCAGAATAGTACTGCTGAATCACATATGAGGAAGAATTTAAACCCGGATGAGTTAAAAGAAAGTGGTGCAGGATTATCCTTATCTGTTTGTGTTCAATATGCTTTTGTTTTTCTTATACTCAACCTGAAGTTATGGAAGATATTGAGACAAACAGGTATAAACTTATCTAATAAATGACTTTACCATTTGTATTTAAATTTTACATCAAATATTTTTTCCACAACCTTCAATCTGACAAGAAACTTCATCTATGAAAATTTGTTTACACATAGTAATTTTCTTCCTCCGTAATCCAGGAATTACCAAAATCCACATTTCTTTATAACAAATGGTTTCATAATGATATTAATATCTATATGTTTCATTTTTCTTTATAAGGGTAAGGGTACATTCAACGTTACTATAAAAGTTAACAGTTTTACCAAACAAACGGTTGGGGTCTATTGTTAGTTTCCAAAACCTATGGGTGCTAAGGAATTTTACCCAACTCTGGGTTTGTCCATGAATTTCCCCCTGGATTTCTCATTCCTCACCCTCTCTTTCTTGATTTTCTACACCTTAACATTATTGTTAATAAAGGGGTTAGATATTCGAAAGTATTCTACAAGGGGATAAAGAAAATAATGAGATTTTATTGAAATTAGTCTATCTAATCCTTAGGGTTCATTGAATACCCTCTAAAAAACTAATGAACCTAAGTAAGTCACAAATGTGGTGAGTAATCACTCCCTATGAGATTCAAACATGAGGTCGGGGGGACCCTATGAAGCCAAGCCCCTTTTTTCAATCCGGTCACAAGGGAAGTTGGTTAAGAGTTTTAACTTATAAAGTAATCAAATAATTTTGTTGCAACCTGATGTGTCAACTGTTGACGGTCGTTTTTTTATGAAACATCAACTAGTAATGTGAACCTTAGGCGTCGCGGCATCCGAATCCGAGTTCAAGGGATAGATCATATTTGGGTAATGGACTTCAAGTGTTCGGTCAATTGATAAGTAATGAGGTATCCTTGATCCATTCTATGTCCAAGTTCATATTCTTAATCAAAGGTCTAATTCTGATCAAGTTCAATATTCATCCAAGCTAAGGTAAGTCCAATTAAGTAGTCCTCTTCATCCTCCGCAAAAGATCCATCAAACAGCGTATGGTGATCACATTTATGCACCAAATGACTCAATCTTCATGGGGTAGCTAATGCCTTTTTCTTTCTTAATTTGACCAGCCTAATTGGCACAAAGTGGATAAAGGCCCATCTTGATTAGATTACCTATAATAAAGGGCTTAACAGATGAGTCTGAACTGGGTCAATTTCAGGAACCTGAAAAAATGGGAAAATACAGAGCCAATTTTTGACTCAGAAATCAGCCTCCAAGCTAAGCTTGACTGACAATTTACATAAACGAAGTGTTCATGTGACATGAGGCTAGAATACTTGTTCACATGGGAAATAATAAACAACAGTCTCCATTAAAATTTTATCAGAAATCCATTTGGTCCCAAATGGCAGAAACCAGAAACAAACAAAGCCTGAATAGTTTTCAATTAGCAGAAAGAGAGTTTGCCGTCTCTTGAAAAGTGATATTCAACAAATCACAATCCTCAACTTGTAGATCTCAACCACCATTGGCATAGAAACCAATAACTTAACAAAAGACAAAGTCTCTGCTTTGTAATTGGCTTATTAAAGTCCCCAATAAAAACATCAAATCTTCCAAATAAATCCACCACGCCAACGCTTACAATATTCTCTTTACTGACCTCATTCCGCAAAACATCACTGCCCTATTTCATTATTTTAACACACAACTCTCAACCAACGATTAACTTATTTGAGCCCTTTTGGTCAATGACCAAAACCTACCAAAACAGTACAGCTTTCCCTTCTTTGGCATTTGAAAGACTCAAAGTTTCTTTCTTCTCAGGAACAATGACCATTGAAGAACCTGAACCAAACCCCACCTCAGATCATATTCTGGACTGGCTTGAGGACTCGGTAACGTTCCTCCCTTCATTCCTCGATGATCCCTACCACGCTGGCGGTATCGATACTTATCAGTGGTGGACACAAGGAGAGAATTTAGTCCAAGAACAGCTGATTAGTGCTAGTGTTAGTCCTGTGGAGAACATAAATGTTACGACCAGCACTAATGCTACTGGCATAACGCCAAGTGATCTTTCTACCATTCCAAGCCCTCCACAGCCGTCAGGATCCTTCCAGGAAAAGGAGGAATGCCGATGACCCTCTTCCAAGGTCATCACAAAGTCAGCAGCAGAGGAAGAATCATGGCCGTCGGATCAATGAAAGTGAAGAAGGGGATGAAGAAATTGTGACAGTTAAGAGGTCAGTTGGTAACAAGAAAACCTCAAACAAGTCTTCAGGAAACAACAATACTAACGGTAATAACAAGGATGGTAGATGGGCAGAGCAGTTGCTTAACCCTTGTGCCATGGCGGTCACAGCAGGCAACCTGACACGTGTCCAGCACCTATTGTACGTCCTCCATGAGCTCGCCTCACCTACCGGTGACGCCAATCACCGGCTGGCGGCTCACGGACTCAAAGCCTTGACTTATCATTTGTCTTCGTTATCATCTTCCTCTTCAACATCTACCTTCAATAGGAGCTGTTAGTTTTGCTTCTACAGAACCAAAATTCTTCCAAAAATCTTTACTCAATTTCTATGATAAGAGTCCCATGGTTTGCCTTTCCTAACAACATTGCAAACTCTTCCATTCCTTCAAATTCTTGCTCAAGAACACGACAATTCGCAGAATCTTCACATTCTTGATATTGGAGTCTCTCATGGTGTGCAATGGCCTACACTTCTTGAGCCCCTGACCAGAAGACCAGGAGGTCCTCCTCCTCTAGTTCGCCTAACAATTGTCGCTCCAAGTGTTGAAAATGACCAAAACACTGAAATCCCATTTTCAGTTGGTCCGCAAGGTGACAATTATACTTTACAACTTCTCACTTTTGCCAAGTCTATGAACATAAACTTACAAATCAACAGACTAGATAACCACCCTTTGCAGAATCTTAATGCACAAGTCATCGACCTCTCCCCTGAAGAAACATTAATCGTTTGCACGCAATTTAGACTGCATCATTTGAATCACAACACCCCAGATGAAAGAACTGAATTCTTGAGAATGATAAAAAGCTTGGAGCCCAAAGGAGTAATTCTTAGCGAAAACAACATGGATTGCAGCTGCAGCAATTGTGCAGACTTTGCAACAGGTTTTGCTCGGCGAGTGGAGTACTTATGGAGGTTTTTGGACTCAACAAGCACAGCATTCAAAGGGCGAGAGAGTGAAGAAAGGAGAGTAATGGAAGGGGAGGCGGCAAAGGCGTTGACAAACAGGGGAGAGATGAATGAAGGGAAGGAGAAATGGTGTGAGAAAATGAAAGAAGTGGGGTTTGTTGGAGAAGTGTTTGGAGAAGATGTGATTGATGGAGGGAAGGCTTTGTTAAGGAAGTATGATAGTAACTGGGAAATGAGAGTTGATGAGAAAGATGGGTGTGTTGGGTTGTGGTGGAAAGCTCAGCCTGTTTCTTTCTGCTCACTGTGGAAGCTGGAGATGAAAGTAAATGAGATTAGATCAAATATATAACTATCTGTTCTTACTTTTTATTTTATCTAAAATGAATTTCTGTGTAAAATTTTGAACAAGATTCAGCCATGCATTAGAATGCTGATTTTGTAATCCTTGGTTCTTGTTTGGCAGCTCTTTTAGCCTATCAGTGAATGTTTCTGTTGTACTCATTTGCTGTCAATTGTGCTATCATTAGTAGTTTAGTGAGAGTAAAAAGATGAAGTTATAGAGAGTAGATAACAGTAACTTGTTAGGTGGTATCACTTTCTAGCTGTTAAAGAAGCATTTCCAAGAATATGAGAAGCATTTACAAGAATATGTACTAAAAAATATTCACAAAATTTAACTCTACAACTCTAATTCGCCTATGCATTTTGACTTGGAAAGTTCGGATGGACTAGTGAAAAAGAAGAAGACATCGAATTACCAAACTCTATCGCTCAAGAGAAAAATATCCGCATTGAATTCCGGATTGGCATGCGACAAATGGGACACTTGGGTGATATTTCACGTTCGATTGATGTGGCACATCGATGACAACAAACAACATGCCCACATGGACCAAATACAGACGTCCTCCTCCTCATCAGGCAGATCACACAGAGCTGCCCATCTGGAATATCTCCAGCTGCTTCATCGTCTCCACCAACCTGAGAATTGGCATTGTCTCCAGTAGCTTGGGTTGACTGCTGCAACCGTCTCAGTTCCCTACATTCTTTCCATCTATTCCAGCTCCTGGAGACAAATGTTGATTAATAGGTTCAAAACTAAATTAGCAATTACTAATATAATCCCTTTACACTAGATTTGAACTCATTGAAATTTAATGATGAGAGATGAAAGATGTTGTCCTTTAAAACTAATGTACCTGAAAACAGCATACCCAAGGATACCAACAGACAGCGAACCAAGAACAATACTACTCCAGAAGAGTACTTGTGACTTGAAAGCAAGATCGGCTACCATTTGATACTTTGTCATCTCAGTCCTGCAGAAAAGCAAATTACCAGTTTCAACTAAAGATGGAAACCTTCCTAAAACCAGAACCTCCTAACAGACACCATAAGCATGCCAAATTTGTTAAGAAAATGCCAGCATAAAAGAAGGTTTATAACCCAATTGCTGGATTTGCATGTTAACAATAGACTTAGCAGATCAATTAGGTTAGCATATAGAGCACTATATGTTTTAATATGCTAAAACAGGGCAAACTCATTCTCAAATCTATTCCCTAATACTATAACCAGATGAAAACAATGCATAGAATGAGGGATCTGGCCAATGACTTTTCTGGAAACTCATCAAACACTTCAAATATCTTTAAGATGAATGATAGCAACACAATCAAGGAAGAGAGAGACTACATCGTACACATGCATGGATTTTTTAGCATTTACAACAAAAAGACCTAACAGAAATTGTTCTTTAATAAAACACTTACAGAAAATAGGGAAGATCTTTGCATGACTGGATCTCAGGGACTCCATTTTTTAAACTGCAGATGCCAACAGCACTGATATTCTCTCCCAGTGGAAGAATCTTCTCTTCATCAAGCACACCAACCTTCAACAAGCAAACAAAGTAGAACATCATATTTTTGTAACAAGAATGAGCTGATCATAAGACAAACAAAATGCTACAGCAGAACCAGATCTTTCAGTTTTCGGGTATTGTCAGATTCTCTATAATGCATTAGTCACATTTCGACTTCACAGAATTTGAACTTACAGGGCACTCATGACCAAAAATTGTCTGAAGAAGTGCATAAGGAGAAACATTAAACGGTTGCAAATCATGATAGACTCTAACAAGAGGTAAGCGATGCTTGGAGCCATCCATGTTCACAACAACATAATCAGATTGTGGCCACCAACCCCCTTCAACGAGAATAAAAGGAACCTGAATAATACAAATATATTAGATTACTTATAGCTATAACAACCACAATTAAACTCAACGTGAATAGTTTTACAATACAAACAACCACCCAAAATGGTTTTAAGGATTCAAATGGTTAAGAAGGCAAAGTTATAAAGGTAAAATCTAACAAAAGCTGCTCAATCACATTTGCAACTCAACTAAATTTCAACAAAATCTTAATTACACCAACCGGGCCAACAGAGACATTTATACATAAAAAATGAAGCAACAAAAATCTTATAAAATATTCCAAATTCAAAATAACATGCTCCCAACTTAAGGCCAAAGAATCACTACTTTATGTTAAGTCAATACTCAAATACATGAGAAGTGGCAGTGTCAGCAAAAAACAACACAGATATGGAAGACTAAAGGGTATTGAATGGATATGCAATACAACACGGAACTGTAATGGTTATCTATTCAAACCACAGAAAAATGCTCTCTGTATGTCAATACTGACAGAAAAGCATTAGTTGCTTCAACGACATTCTTTCTAAAAGTAACTAATCAGCAAACATATCAATTTGAATTTGCAAAGAATTATTTTACCGTCCTCAAAGACGATTCCTTTTTTCTCCAAGATCTCCCAAAAATGGCGTGTATATCAGGAGTCCATCCCAAAAAGCCCCTCCATTCATTGTACAGCCACTTTGCAACACAAACCAGAAAATCAGTTAGAAAAGAAATAGTTTCTTCAGAAGGGCATATCAATAATCTGTATCTGTCTATACAAATTAAGAAGTAAAATGGTGTGTTCTCTGTTTACTAAACAATATTTTTCCTACAAATGTGTGCCAAAACTAAAATCATCCCCAACAAGACATTCATATTATTCCTACACAAGAAAGCTGCCTCATACTACAATAAGCAAAACATCAACTACATCTACTTAGTTAAGCATAAATAAAAATGAAAAAATATCACTCATACAAAAATTCAATATAGATAGCTCATCCACAAATTATAGCTAATTCACAAAACTTTTCTTACGTTTTGGAACACAATCTGTCATAGTTAGAAAATTCATGAGATATAACAGCACACATAAATTCAGATAAACACATGCCACATACACATACAGACACCCAGAAACTCATACAATTTCGAGCTTGTTCAAATTTTCTGTTCTAAAATTGTGAATTAAAGAACCCTACGTTAAAAATAAATAAATAACTAAAAAAAAGAAAAAAGTAAATTTAAGATTTTCAAGAATGCATACAGTTTGTGTTCGTTGAATAATAACAGCTTTGTCTCCACTGTAATGAGAGACCAAAACGCCAGTACCATTCGTCCAGTTCTTCCAATTCTTTCCCTCAACCGCCGATTTTGCTTCCACGTGGCCACGCACGACCACAAGGCGACTATTATTCTGCTGGTGATCTGACTGCTTCGATTTCTTGTCATCGTCTTCCAAAAGCGAGCGGAAGATCGGAGACTCTAAACTGCGGAGCGTTCTCGACTTTGCCTAGGGCGTGGGAAGTACTGCGGAATTTTAAGAGCGTACGGACAGCGGAGTACGCTAGGGTTACACCTAAAACGGCGCCGTCATAGGAGAGTAAGACGTGGCAGAGGATCGCTGCGAAGTCGTTCCCGTGCGATGACATTTTTAATAATGTTTTGTTTGTTTGTTCTTCTTGCTCACATCCGGTCCTTTGCCGCGTCAGCGGCACGTGATACGACGGAGCGATGTCGCTGGGCTGTGTTGGAGTCACGTGAGCTGCACGTGAGGAGAGAATCCAGCGAGTGGCGGTGGTCTAGTGAGATTTATTGTAGAAAACAAGAAGACAGGGAGTATTTGGGATGAAAATATATAACAAGAAGGGGTATTTTGGTAAAATTTTAATTGTATTGTTTGACCGATTTGTCGTTTTCATGGTATTGAAATCAAACTACCAGGCCGTATTACTTCTTTCGTTTTTTAACGACCGACGCGGCTCGTTTTTATTTCTTATTGGACCGACATGTCGTGTTTATTATGTTTGTTCTTGCTCTTGCCATTTCAGCGGATGACATTCTATTCTTGAGTTTTTAATTTAATTTAAACTATTAGTCGTGTATGTCGCCTTGGTTAATACGACTTGTCGGGCGTGCTCCCATCTTGGATTTGGGCATTGCCATTTGATAGTAAGCTTTTAAATAAATTAAGGATTTTTTTTTTTTTGGTTAAGGTGTCTAAGCCAGCTTATGTGAATCTTGAATATTCCTCAAGAAAACTATCCCATAGCAACCCACCACCACGGATACCTTTGCGCGTAGCAGAAAATGAAACTTTGACAATGGGTTGAAACCATTTGCAACCCCCCCTTGTTTCGTTGTTACCTTTGGGCTTTTTTCTTTAATTAAATCCCATATACAAAGATTGAAGAAGAGAAAATTCAGAACTTGGTCTCACAAAAACAAAGACTAATTAACATTAATTTAGCCTCTCTACATGCCTGAATGAGAAATGTCCAAAATTAAACGTAGCAAGGAAGGTAGGACTGAGCCAAAACAAAAGATGTAATTAGGCTGTTGAGTTGTGAAGGTGATTGAACATTTGCAGCATGGCCTGTGTTCTTGATGATCTCCAGCCTTGATTTGGGTCCCAAGTGGCTGCATTTCCATCAACATATATTGGTCACAAATCACTTTAGGATCAAGCAGTTTTAAGGTAAAAACTAAAAGGACATTAAGAAGCAGTTCTGCACCTGTGTAACTGATAGCCAAAGTCCAGTGGAAAGAAATTGTCTTGATCACCCCAAATATTATCAGTGTTTCCTTCACCCCAAAATCAGATCAGAGATCTTGTCAGTGTGAGGTTGAAAACGTTCGAATGGTCATTCTCTCTGTAAACGTTGAATCAAAATTACCTGAGATAAAATGGGTACGTTTGGATTGGCACCTTTATACAGTAAGTACTCTGCCAGCTCCTGCTTCTGCTTCCTGTGACTGTCATACATAATCTGAAAGACATTTCTAAAAGTTAGTGCAATCCTTTATGCATATGAATGTGTTGGAACTTGAAAGTGTTTTCATAAAGCATTTTTTATCTGTACATGGAGGTGTTGGAGCTTGGAACTTGGAAGTGTTTTCTTTGTTGTCAAAAACACACTCCTAACTCTAATCTGTAATCCAGAAATTAAGGTACACTAATCACCTTGATGAACTGTCGAAGCATGAAATCAGGGGCCCAATTGATCAAATATTGATTGGAAACAGATAAATTAACTAGCAACCGTAGATCTTGAGGACTTTGAGGAACCAGAATTCCCAAAAGAGATCTCCCAATTCTTTTCAGATGCCTGTCTTTCTGATTCTCCGTGCAGCCTATTCCACTGCTCACAATCACAACCTTCTCAACCACCTGAGGATAAATCTCCAGCCATACGGTACGCCACGTAACCGCCGTAACTGATTCCATAAACCGAGAACCTCTCCACGCCCAATTTTTTCAGCCCTTCTACCGCACACTCAGCCTGGAAATAATCACTTCTCTCCAGCCTGGTAGTGTAGGATTTGCCGAAGAATAACAAATCCGGCACGTAAAGATTAAACCTATTAGATAATGAACCAACCTGGTACACAAATTGCCACCTGGAATTGCCTCCATAGCCATGGAGAATCACCAGATCAGGCTTGTTTAATCTCCTGTGTTTCGGGGTCCAGAAATGCATGGTGGTTTTGTCATCTAAATCTATGGTGCATGGCGAAAGATTGCACATATGAAAATAGAGGGACAGCATTGTATCGATGGATGCAACGACGATCGGAGCCTGGAAAATCCCTGGAAATGGTTTCTTGAAAGGAATCGAATGTAATTGAGATTGAAAACCGGTGTAAATTCTGGAAGATGAAAAGAAAGTATCTGAAAATGAGTAGTAGAATAGATTTTGGTAAATCCATTTCTGGATCAATCTTTTTCTTTCTTCGTCTTCTTAAGCTTTTGTGGGTAGACTTCTATGGCAGAAATTGAGCTTTTTGTGTTTGTTTTTTACCTGAATTTTAAGTTAATACAAAATAAGATCAAAAGTAAGTTAAATAGTTATATGATTACTTAAATACCAGGACTTGAAGCAAAAGCTGCCATTTGTAAAACACTACAAGCAATTCACATCGTGTACGTTTCACGAATCGAAAATCAAATTAATAATAATTCAGAAGGTCACGACGGTCACCAAAGTTAAATCAAATTTTATATGGTTGTAAATAAAAGAAAACTGAAACTGCATACGTTCGGACTTTCTCCCGATTCTATTGCAAGTAAAGTCGAGGTTGTTACAGGAAAAAACGAGTATATACAGTATGTATGTTGGTACCCAATTCCCACATCTGTTAGGATAACGAGGGGTCTTAATCATTTATATAGTACAAAAACACCGTCATCGCCCAAAGGCATTTTTCCAAAACAAAATTATGCCATTTTTAAGGCCCAAAGCAGGGCAATACCTCTGAAACTCACCTACCATGTGTTTGAGGGCCTAGGCCACTCCTTAGTCCCCTTGCCCCACGGGGACACCCTCACCACCTAACCTCTGGGAATCCACCTATCATGTTGTATCTGGATTCGCATACACCTATCATGTATCTGGATCCGACATACATCAACGTAACAATCTTACGTTGTTTAGATGACATTACTTTTATATGAATCTATAAATGTATGTATGAGTATTCGTTCAATCATATTTAGAACATTTATATAATCTAGAGAATGACTTGTATATATCAAGAAGGCAAACCATGTTGGTGGCCGGCAAATGGGAATCCATTTGCGATGTTTTGGCTTGCAGATTGAGACAAGGGTCCCCAAGATTTTTGTCCTGGATCTGACCCTTCTAAGGATTTTTATATCTTTTTTTAAATCAATGCTTGAAGTTACAAATACCTTATGCGGGTGAGTAAAGCTAACTCTAATTAATGTAGTATTTAAGTGACTAAAGTAGACACTTTCTATCATAAAGATTTTGAGTGCATGGTTAACAGAAAAACAGCAAATACATTCCTATTCATACCTTTAAGATCAGTTGTTCTGTGATATATAAATCCAATCACTGAAACGTGCGTGGATGACTTGTATTTACACTTCATAATCGATCAATGTATGTATATAAGTATATTCATTGTTAACCACTTGGTTTATAGCCGGATGACAAAACTTTAGTTATCTAAATAGGTTTCTCAGAGGTCTTATGTTCGAGCGTGTAATGGACCATGTGAGGTATTCAATAAACTTCGTAGATTAATTGAAGTATGCGTAAACTAGTCTGAACACCCTGTCTAATTTTTTCACCAGTAATCAATATCAGCTATCAAAAATCAAAATTGCCACAATAAAGATGAAAAAGTGTTTAGAGATGGCAGAATGAGAGGATTTTGGTGATGTGATTAGACTGGCCTTTAATAGTTGTAGTGAGTTACTACAGAAGTATATGAGAGACACAAAAAAGAAAAAGGGAAAAACCCCCAGGTCTCAAAATATTTATTTATAGATTCATATAAAAAGTAATGTCTTAGTGTTGAATTTCAAGCTATTAATTATTTACTTTATTCAAGTGATCACTAATTCTCATACATAAACAATATAATATAAATCAGGTACATGTCAGGCTCTGTGGCCCTCCAAATCACATGCTTCCTTCCATATTATATTCACGAATATTTGTTTATCAATCTAAGTAATTAAGCTGATCAATCTATTAACCCAGAAAGAATCTTAAAATATGTGGAAATATAGATGAAAATGAATGATATACCAGTAGTACACCACAGGAATTCTATCATGTATTGACGCTTATTCTACTAATGCACAATAATGTCATGGACGGTAATAGGAATCTATATCTACAAGACAACGTCTTAAGACCAATGTTTTTATACCTAGACTGGACCTTGACGCAGTCAAGGGGTCGGTCCTAAGGTTAGGCGGTCCAACCGGTCCAACTGGTCCAACCAATGGGTCGGACTAGTGATATCATGCTGATGTCAACATGATGTAATAAAATTTTAAAACTCTAATAATTAATAAGAACGAGCATTCCTTTAATGGGGAACAAGCATTCCTTAATGGAAAACATGTGTTTCCTTAATGGGGTAAGGGCATTCAGTAGACTAGATTAGGGACCGATTCCCAGTCGGACCAATTACATCACAGCTTACCCGTTACTAGCCCTTATACCAATGTCACAACCAATCACAGAACTTATACTAAATCATTTTTCTAATTCTTTTAACATAAAAGATACAAATAATTGGATCCAAATAGACATTGAAAGAATATTACATGATGGGGATGATATATCTTTTATACTACTCTCTGAATTCTCGGAGACAAATGTAAACAATAAAGTAGAAAGAATTCCCAGAAAAGTGAGTCCAGCTAGCTAGCAAATGCTTGTAGTCATGTATGAACACAGCAAAATAAGATGCCTTACTTCCAAAGCTTTACAATCTTTTTGAAATCTTCCATCTCTTTCTTTTTACCTTTCTCTTAACTTTAATTATTATAATACAACTTTTTGGCCGGCTGTCTATCTCTTCCTTCATCAAATCACAACCTTTCCAACTAGATTCCTTTACTCTCTCCCTCTTCTTCCTCCTATAAATTCAATCAATCTGGTTAAGTTTCTTCCATAAGATCAAAAGGGTATTTTGTTTGACACATTTTGAGTCCTCCTCCCAATCCCATGGCTTCTACCTATGCTTATTGTAACTCAAATGGCCAAAACTCAAGAGGAGTAGCCATGGTGTTGGCTTTAATATCAGCAGTAGTATTGTCACCATTATATGTGACAAGAAAAAACCATGAGGAGAACTCAAGATTTTATGAGACTACAAAATGGAACTCTGGCTTTCTTCTTCCTGTGGTTCTTGGTGGGCTTATAATTGCCATTAGAACAACTTCTTCTTCGTCTTCACCTTCTTCTTCATTTATTCCATCTCCTGACCCTTCTTGGGTGCTTAGAATTGGGAGCTCATCATGGGGGCTTGCTGGCGTCTTGATCATGCTCATGCTTGTGCTTTCATGGCAGGATTCTGTCCAAGATTTCTTCTGGAGATAAGAGAGATTTAGAGGGTCAATTAAACAACTTTAGTTATAATTAGTTATCATATATAGTGTCCATTATATTTGTCATTTTGATTGTACAAGTTTAATATCAAATAATACTTATGCTTGATAAAATTTAGTGATGCTCAAGCTCTTCACTTTTTTGTTGTTCATATTAGTCCAAATTTCCAATTCATTTCAATAACTTAACCTCTTAATTTATTTTTTCGGTAAACTCAATAATTATCTCTTTGTGACTCAAACACAAGACCTCTGGGTATAATTAACCCTCAATAACTAAAAGGCCTACCTTTCGGTCACAAGGGGAGAGATTTAATAAAACAATGTCTTATGTTACTTTTTAAAATCACCCATTATAATGAATATTAAAATACCATCGAAAAAGAGCTTCAAGAATATTTAGCATATGTCATGATTCACCATTCGTCAACAAATTAAGACAATGGTATCGTCTTATATAAGTATCGATCATATTTCATATACAAACTTCTTATACTAACTTATGTTATGCCTGAAAATGGTAGGACTGACACAAGACCTAGTCAGCATAAAAAGTCAAAGCTTAGGTAGGCCCGCACACATCCAAAGCGATCCACGTCATACAATGACAGAGACGGCATGCTCCTGCCAGGGCAGTGGGTGCGCGTCAGACCAGCCAAGATCTGTAGCGATTCCACATGTCTAATCCTTGCACCAAATCGCGTAAATCACTCTAGAAGGTGGGCAATGGGACATAAAGAAGGATTTACACGGATAATCCCACCAAACTCACAAATTTAGTAATCATAACCTTATTCCATCCCATTATAAATTGAGAACTCCTCTCTTATTTTGGGGATTAGTTAATCTCTCCAAAGGAAAAATAGCATTCTCTCTTGTATAATCATTTGTAAGTTAGTCCGCTGAATGCGACCTAACCACTATCATTAATACAAAATCAATGGACGTAGGATTTGCTTTCTTAACATCCGAACCACTTTAAATGATGTTCTCCATTGTTTTTACTCTCACTCTTTCATCTATGTGTATCTTCTAGGCTAACTCAGTATTTCACACATGCATTTGGTTGGTGTCGAAATGGCGCATCAACAAATTATGTCGTACAAATAAACGTGTTTTAAGTTAATCATAAATAATATTTTATATCAACAGTATGTATATGTGACCTATCTTAAATAAGCATATGTACGTCTGGGCGTGTCTGATTACTCATCTTGTTCAAGATTTTCCCGTACTATTTTCATCTCATATTGGGCTTGTTGACATCTTTAGTTTAATTTGGGCTCAGGCCCATTGGGCTTTTGAACAAGCCCATGAAGTCAATCACCTTCAATCTTCATAAAAAGAAACACATAAAGCAGGAAAGAGGAAACAAGACTGAAATACACTTACCAACTGAAATTCACTTGCTTTCAACAGAACTCACTGCCTGCGCGTTCCACTGTTCGTCGACGGGCAGAGGTGAGTTCAGTGGAGACTGAATTTTTAATCTTTTTATTCTGAACGGTGTCATTGAGTCAATAGAGGTTGGGCTGAGCCTGAAGTTTTTGCGACTTCAATGGTTTTTGTTACTAGGGTTTTGAACAGAGGGATGAACGGAAATTTATCTTCTGTACTCGATTTTAGTTAGCTTTTGGTGCAATCGAGAGCTCGCAGGTTCAACTTGAGCTGAAAAAAAACTTTTTTTTCTTTTTTTCCATTTTTTAAGTTGCAGCTTCTGTTTATTGGCGTCTGTGGAAGTTATATAAGATAATTTATTGAAAAAATAAAACTTTTGCTGAATTAAAAGTAGAAAAATTTGTTCATGGTTTCAGCATGTTTATCTTTGTTTGAGATTTGCTCTATTTGAATAAATTGTAACAGTTTATTTAGTTTCCATGAAATTATAAATAAATTTGAGTTTTACTAGGCACATGGATGCGAGTGTTTTTCTTTTTTATGACTGTACATTCGAGTTTTCATACCCGGTTGAAACTAATGGCATTGATCTGAGCTTTTGTGTTCTGCTTCGTAGGAAGTATTTAATCCTTTGCTATGTTGGTTTTCATGTTGTGGAAAGTGATGTTATGTTGAGATAAGGGTGAGAATATTTTGTTGTGTGGGTAGCATTTGCAATGATGTCTAATGTTGGTTTACTTTGTGGGTGATAGTATTCGGTCAAGGAAATGGCAGAGGGAGATGAGAACATGCCTAGGGATGCAAAGATTGTTAAATCACTGCTGAAATCGATGGGTGTGGAAGACTATGAACCTCGAGTCATACATCAGTTCCTGGAGTTCTGGTACCGCTATGTTGTTGAAGTATTAACAGATGCACAGGTTTACTCAGAGCACGCTGGCAAGTCTACTATTGATTGTGAGGATATCAAGCTTGCTATTCAGTCGAAAGTCAATTTTAGCTTCTCGCAACCCCCACCAAGAGAGGTAAGTTAGTCGCTTACTTTTCCTTGATATGCTGAAGCTTATT
>CM047750.1:3492511-3597040 GCA_026225825.1 Pistacia integerrima
GCTGAAGCTTATTCTACTTGATGTTCAATGTGCTAAGAGTCCCAAATATAAATGCAATGGGATTTGTGGTTTGGTTTTAAGATCAAATTTCTGTTTCTTTTCTATTGTGTTTGTCCTGGTTTACTTACCCACAGTGCTATTTTGAATGAGATTGAATTGATTGGATTGTTGGCTCTTATTTGCTTTTGGCAACCCATTATTAAAGTAGCTTCCCTGCTGTAGGATTTCATTTGATTGCTCTAGCAAACCATGAGTTCAGATGCACAATTTTCCTTTTGTTCATTTGTTAGTTTCCCATGACATTACATTTCTGTTTTCTGTCTCCAATACAAGCATACAGAGATTCTAGTTTATTGAGTAACTTTTTTAATCTCACCGTCTATCAGGTCCTACTAGAGTTGTCTAGAACCAGGAACAGAATCCCATTGCCAAAGGTAATAGCATCACCCGGTATTGCACTTCCACCTGAGCAGGACACATTAATCGGTCCTAACTACCAACTGTTGATCCCAAAGAATTCTGCTCAGCCAATGGAAGAAACAGAGGAGGATGAAGAAACTGCTGAACCCAGCACATCCCAGCAACAGAAAACAGATTTGCCTCAACAAAGAATAGATTTGCCACAACAAACGCCTCAAGCTCAAAGGGTTGCATTTCAACTTAAACGCCCAAAGCGCGAGACGTTCTAGCTTTCAAGACATCTCATTGACGTCCTGTAATGTGAAAGAAATTGGGCTTAAGGTGCATCATCAGTCAATAAGAAGAAAGAAAGAAAGCATATTAATTGAATCATTGTAATCATTTGGACCATTTGGTTACTCTTATTCAGCCCTTGTTATAAATGTCCAGTGCTTAAGTCTATTATTAAGGATTTGATGTGTACTTACTACTTAATTGCAAAGGACTCAACCTATGAGTATAGAAACACAACATCCAAATTAGGCACAGCAAACTCTGAAATTTGAATGGTTGATTTAGCAGTGATTGTCGGTTGACAGTTAGAAAGCATCGTGGCTTGGGCTTCGTTTGTTTCAATTTTCATAATACTATTTTTAGTATTCTCAAAAAAGTTAAACAATAAAATATCCAAAAATTCTGATTTTTGGAAATACTACTCTCAATATTATTCAACTTTTTTTAAACCCTTTAAATTTGATAATTTAATTAAATACCTCTAAATATTTTTTTAAAAATTACAAAAACACCCTAATAATCCACATTTACAGTTAGGCCTGCCTGCGAAAAATGGAATGTTAGGATGGCACACTACGGCTGAATCGGCGGTAGTGCGCCGATCTAGCCTTTTCCGGTCGGGAACCACGGTGGATGCAAGGCCAAAAAGGTCGATCTAAGGCCAAAGATCCGGCGTTGCGGCGATCTTTGGCCGCAATAGTCGGTAACGACGGCCAACAAACGATCGTCGTTGACCATCAACGACGACCATTTGTTGGCCGTCGTTATAAACAAATCGGCCGGATCGTAGTGATCACCTTTGCCAAGCCGGAGGATCCACCGTGGATCGCGGCAAAGCCAAAACCATATCGGACGCACGACCGGCAAGATCCATAGGTTATGCGCGTCATGAGGTGAACCCGGCCACCCTCCGCGTGGTGGTCATTGCTCATATTTGAGATTGGGTTGGGGGTGTTTTTGTTAACTTTTAATGTTTTATTATAGGGGGTGTTTTGTAAATAAACAAACATAGGGGGTATTTTATTAATTTATAAATCCTACATCGTAATACCCGTCCAATTCAACTTTTTTTTAACTTTTTTCAGAAAACTTTTCCCAAAAACACCCAATTGTGAACCAAACGAAGCCTTGATTTTAACAATTGTTGGGGACAAACAAATGGCAACCAATTTTTCATTGTGTTAGTCGACAAAGACCAGAGGAGAAATGACCACTACAATTTATTTTGCTGGAAACAAAAACATCTCTTATATATATTCTGGCAAATCTTTCATACCATTTGAAGCAAGCACTGAGATACTAATTCCAGGAAGGATCAGCTTCCTTCACACATATTAGAAAAGCAAAATATGAACAAATTGGAATGCAGAAGAACAGTGGAAATATAAATATAATTTCATTCATAAAGGAATTTGTGAAATCAATCGTTTTAGCACTTTGTTGAATCCAGTTAGATATTGTTTCCCCATGGCAGAAACATATAGAGTCGTTCTGTACAGACATTTATCATGTATTTACAAGAATAACCAATTGTGACTAAATGGTATAGTGTAAAACCAAGAATGAGGGAATGGTCAACTTCTCCATCCAACCACACTGGTAGCAGCAGGCCCTGAACTTGAAACGGTCAGGCCGCGCTCGTACATTCGCTGGATTTCTTCCCTGTACTCTGTTAAAGACTTGTCAGGTATGGCTGGAGAGAGCTCCACCACATCCCCCATCCTCAATTTACATGTGGGATCACCCACTGGCTCATGGTTCAGCCTTGGCCTCAATTCTTCCTTTAGAGGAAAACCATGTGGAGACCATCTTGAGGTTCCCCGTCCAGCTCTTTCCAGTAAATCCATTATCGTGGAGTTTGCAGGGAGCTCCTGGACTGACATCTGCAACATTCAAACACCAAACATGTTCAATCCATGCCACTAAAGTAATGGATTAAGATGACAAAAGAAATGTAATAGATGGTTAATCAGACCTTATCATTCTCAATCATGATGACAAAGACAGGTCCATCTTGGCTACATTGAGGCTTATAAGAATATGGGCAGTCGTCAGCATGGGTGGGGAACTTGCAGGGTGGCTTGATGGAATCAGCATAGCCAATGCAAGACCCATTTTTGCTCATTGCTTCACACTGCCAGGTGAGAACCCATCGTGCCCACTCAACCATCTGAAGCACAAAAGAAGCATACTTGCAGTCACCTTCCTTGTATATCCAATGAGCTGCAAATCCAAACTCAGCTTGTGAATGCATCTGCTTCGTTCGAATCTGAACTTCAAGGGGAGCCACGCCTTCACCCATCACTACTGTGTGAAGAGACTGATACCTGTAGTGTAAGCTCAGAGTTAGACAAACATGAATAATACATTATATTATTATAATCATGAAAATACCAATACTAAAGAGGTACAACATACCCATTGAACTTGGGGTGTGCTATGTAATCCTTCAACTTTCCAGGCACTTCATCCCACAGCTGGTGCACGACATTCAATGCCTTGTAACAGTCTTCCACATTTTCGACAATCAAACGCAGCCCATGAATATCATGGATTTCATCCATGGTCAGCTTCTTTCTGCACAAGGTTATTAACTAATATCAGACTGCTTATGGGAGTTTTATTACAGCAACTACATGCCTTGACATACTGATTCATGATATCATAAAGTTTCTTACAATCATCACTAACACAATTTTTTATCAGCAGTAAAATATATACAGAGGGGGGAGGGGGAGAGAGAGAGAGCATACTTCAACATTTTGCAGTGAATGCTATACAAGCTTTTATGCCGTCCATATAAATCATGGTAAGAGATGGCTTCATCATTAAGAGCCCACTCTAATTTATTGATTGCAGAAGTGATCACTGCCTCATCGAAAGATTCTACAACCTTAGAAGACAATTCTTTGTGCTGATCTGGTTTCAAATGTTTAAAGCATAGATTTTCCAGTTTCTCCTTCCAGCTGAAGATACCCAGACGATTAGCCAAGGGAACAAATATCTCCAATGTCTCCTTCGCAAATCTTTGTTGTTTGCACAAAGGCAAAGCATCAAGTGTCATCATGTTGTGCAATCGATCTGCTAGTTTAATAAGAACAGCCCTAGCATCTGCCATGGCAAGGAACATGGTGTGGAGTCGATCTGCTTCAACTGTTCTGCTCGCAGTGTTGTTCTCACGTGCAAGCTTACTCAACTGACTAAGCTTAGATACCTAATAAAAGGCATAAAAATCTCAATCAGATTCATTCACTGATCAAACATTTTACTGAAAGAAAAAGAACGCTCTTAGTCATACACTAAATATATGACAAGCCTGCATAAATATTTATCTTTAATTATTCATTTGAATCAATTTCTTCAATGCCTAATTGTTGTATCTGCAACATTTGTCCACATATCTTTAAATGCAACTGCTTTGAAAATCAAATGTGCTAATCATAAAAGATTGCTCACGTTAGTTTCTTGTGCTCAATACAAACAACTCAAGTTTATCAACCAATAAATGTCTGATCCACGTATAAATTCCATGCACGAAAAAAAAAATTCTCATAAACATTCTCAATAACAACGCTTTTTCTTACCCCTTCAACCAAATCAGCAACTCCAGCTCCAAATGTTCTAAGAACATAGTCATAACTCAAAAAGGAATCATCAAGCGTATCATGTAAAAGCCCTGCAGCCACCACGGTAGAATTAGCACCAATCGTTGCCAACAACACTCCAGTTTCCACACAATGCAGCAAATATGGATCCCCACTCGCCCGCATCTACAACAAAAAAAATAAACAACACAACCCACATCAGAAATTATGAAAACAACAAAATTCATTCAAAATCAAAACCAATTCCCATCCTTTCTTCATTTACCTGCCCTCTATGTGCCTTCTCGGCCTCATAAAACGCCTTGACAACGAAATCATCACAAAAAATCTTGTGTCTAGCTTGTGCATCAGCAAGAAAATCCTTAGCATACGACTCTACAGTACCCTCCACGATACTATCCTCCATATTAAACGTTAATTCATGAACTGAAACTGAAGATGAACCCACATTTAAACCCCCACTATCATCAACCTCAAAGCTTGGAGGATTATAATTATTATAATCAACACAAGACCCCAAAGCGTTCCTCACAAATCCATTGAACAACCCACTAGTCCCCTTCAATGAAACACTTATGGGACTACTTCTTGACCCGCTACACGAAACCGGGCCCTGAAAAACTGAGACCGGACTGGGTTCCCTCTTTATGGACCCGTAAGAATAGCCAAATGAGCTACTTAGCTCCTTCAAATCTTCCCCTCGATTGTAGGAAGCTGCCACGTCAGTACTTGAAGAAGAGAACAAGCAGGAGAGCCCACCGATTATTTGTTTATGAGACGGCGCCGTAGAGCAGGGAGTTGAAGATGAAGATCTGGAGTTGAGGTCCAGGTCGTACGTTGTGTGGGCGTTGATCTGGTGCGCTGAGGAACACACACTGCTCGGTGGACTCGCGTAAAGAGCTATTGCCGGAACCGCCATGCCCGTCATTGATTAAATCTTGAGTTTTTGTTTATACAAAATCAAATTTTGAGAAATACCCAGTAAAATTGAGAGATCGAATTGAATTTTAGAATCAAAAAGACAGAAACTATGCAGATTTGTTTGACGTAATTTCTGTCATGAAGTTTTTAATCACAAACTTTGGAAATCAACCCAGATCGTGAAACTAAAATATCTTTATCAAAATCAAATTTTTGGGAACAACCCACTTAAATTAACACACCCAATCTGGTTCAGAACCCAAAAACTTGAGAGATTGACTGGAAACAAAAGCTCTGTTTGTTTGAGGTCGAATTTATAAATTTATATACACAGATTTGTGAACAAGAGAAGCCGAAATTTAAAAAAAAAAAAAATAATAATTACAGCGTTGAAGCCAAAGAATTATGAAGAAAAAACCAGAAAGTCAAAGAGATGTTGAAATTTGCGTGTTAGAGAGTTTCGTTTTTCCTTCTTTCCTGCCTTCTGTGATTTTTCTTGCGAATGTAGTTTCTCTTTCCTCTGGTTCTTAACTTCTTGTTTGGTTGGTGGCCGGGGAAAACGATAGTAGAATTACCGTTTTGTCCTCGCTTTATACCGGATTTAACGGTATTTTCCGTATTTTCTATAGTGGGATATGACTTATATATAGATTTAATTATAAAATTCTTCTTAATTAATTAATACTAATTTTTAATTTAAAATTTTAATACTCCAAAACATTATAAAAATAATTAAATTTTAAATTTTCAAAATATGTATCATTTAAAAAAAAAAATCTAAATATCATTTTGATGGTAGAATTATATTGTACATACATGTTTTATTTCCCTTTAATCAAATATTTTTTTATGAAAAAATTAAGAAATAAAAGACAAGAAAAAGAATAATTAAGAATCGCTAGTTTTATGACCGGACAATAAAACTTTAGTCATCTGAGTGTATTACCTAAAGATGAGACCTATCACAATTGTAATTTATTTAGAATATTTAATAAACTCTGATAATTAGTTCAAGTGTATGACAAACTAATTCGAATATTCGATTAAAAAAAATTATCAGAAACCCATTAGAGTTAATGAAATGTGTTAAATGATATATTAATTTTATTTATTTATTACTAAATGATTTGATTAGTGCGACAACTTTATCCTAACATTGAAAATCTTGGTTAACTTATTATAACTTGTTTGATCTTATCCTCTTATTAAATTTTCCTTTTCTTTAATCATAATTTAATCCATTGTTGGAACGACCATGTCATTGGAACTCAATAATATAAAAAATAATTTGATTTATTTATTTATTTATTTATTTATTGCTTGTGATTCGAGGAACATTGTAGTGATGTAATCCCCTACTTTTTGTGCATGGCAAGTTGGGTAGGGTCCATAAAAAGATGAGAGATTCCACTTAAATATTTTATCACAAAAATAAAATATCATGATTTTATATGGTGGTGGATTTGTCACATCCATAACCATTGATTGGTTCACTAAGTGATCCAATGGCTCTTATTGGTGCCATAAATTAGATCTCCTAAATACTTTATTCTAGATTTGGTGGGATATAAAGGAGTCTTAAGGGATATCAAGTTAACAATATTGAATTACCAAAAAAAACAAAAAAAAGGTTAAGAATATTGACTTCTTAGTATATAAATTATAATTTCTCTAATTTTAAATTATAGGGTCCGTTTGGTTTGTTATTTTGGATAGGATTTTAAAAATAATATTAGATAATTGAATAAGGTAATTATTAAGAGGTAAAATTTAAAAATTAACAAAAAAAACCTCCTATGTTTGTTAATTTAACTAAACACCCCAATATATAAAATTTTTGTAAAATGACAAAAACACCCCCCACCCACCCATAGTGCCAAATTCTCGCCACCACCGTCGGAATCTGATCGAAATCTTCCGTTACAACACAGACTGGTTGGATCTGGCCAGGAGTGCGTCGAATTGGCCTTTTTCGACCAGATCCACCACAGATCTGATCGGAAAAGGCCAGATAGGTGAATTACCGGCCAATTTCGGTTGTTTGTAGGCCGTTGTGACAGATTCCGGATACCACCGACGGTGGTTGCCGGAATCTGACAACTATGGGTGGGTGTGGGTGTTTTTGTTAATTTTTAAACTTTTTTTTTTCTGGGAGTGTTTATGAAATTAATAAACTTAAAGGGTTTAAAAATAATTAAAAAAAATATAATAGTATTTCCAAAATAGTTAAACAAATAGTTATTTTGGGAATAGAGTATGGAATAATAAACCAAATGGACCCATAATTTCTCTAACTTCAAACAGGTATATTTCTATGAAAATTTAAGCAAAGTCTTGATTTGAGATAACATAGTAAAACCTCTTTATAGTCATAATGATAGGACTAACTAATTTTATTACTATGAGGAGGTTATAACTTAATGGAGGCGTAGCTACACAAATTATTATTTTGATTTTTTATTTTATAATTCACGTTTTAGTAATACAGTATTAAGATTTCAATTTAGCGCTTCAATTGCCTATTTTTGAAACGAATAGAAGATTGTATCTTGGAACCAGCAAAGATCAATGTCATTGATGGAACTGTAAATACAGTTGATACATGGTCAATTAATGTAAAGCTACAGATAATTGACAATGATTTTAAGCACTGCAAAATTAGGACCCCCAAATGTCGATGAATTGCAAGTTACAAATAAAATGAATGAGGAGAATAAAAGAGTCATTGCAGAATTCAGTGATCAGATTTGACAATTTTACTATACTAATCAAATGGATATTAATGTCTTCCTCGATAATCTAAATGAGCAACAAATCTTATATGTTTTAACCAAAGAAGAAATCATTACTGTAATTTGACAAGAAGAGAAAGAAAATAATCCTAAGGATGATAGTATGGAATTACAAAAATTTTGGTGTTATGAAGCTCTAAACATGCTTGAGAAGTTAAAAATATATTGGCTTCAACAAAGAAGGTATCAATACTAACGAGTTATTACGTACTCAACAGATAAAAGATGTTGTAACAATTTTAAAGTATAAATCATTGTCCCAAACAACTTTAAATAAATATTTTATTTTATCTTAAACCTTAAATGTAACATAACATTTTTTTTGGTAATATACAGATAATTATTACTATGTTGAGGCAATTTTCCTTTAAGCGAGAATTAGAAATATTATAATTTATTACAATGTAGAGTTTATTCTTATATTGAATATTACTATGAAGAGGTTTTATTGTAATAGTCAAATAATTTGTGGGAATTTTAAAATAAGATTTTATTTATATTTAGTCAATGATAATATTTAAATATTAATTATATAGATTTTTTTTTTTAAATTTAATATTGACTAGGTTTTATATGAAAATAGAAAATCAACCCTAAAAAAAATCTTAAGTGAGATAAACGCATTTGATTAGATATGTCAATTTGAGCTTGTCGCAACCTCGTACCACCGATAACATGACATCACTCGTTGTCACTGTTGATCGCAATAATCACAAGTGGCGTTAGATCGTCGGTCGTACATGATTGAGATCTACCCAAATTGGCAGATCGTTGATTGCTTATTCTCTATGCGTTGATAATGTTGTTCGAACATGCCAAAAAGTTGTCAAACTATAACTTTAACGAGTATTAATCAGTTTGAAGATTTTTGGAATTTTTAAAAAAATTTAAACTTATGAAAATTTAACATTATGAAATATTTTCAAATTTGTAAAATTTTGAAGTAAATTACCTAATTATCTAAAGAACTGATTTTGAGTTTAATTAAATATTACCATTTAATTCTTTAATTAATTTTAATTGAGCAATGTATTAAGTTTTTTTTTTCTCATAATAACTTAAAATTAAAAAAAAAAATCATAGAGGGGTAATATGGACAACACAAGTAAAAGTCAGTGATAATTCCATGTCACCATCCTTTTGAACCTCTAGAACATGCAAGTCCACGATAAGAACACACTCCATTTCTTTGATTCTTTATTTGTTTTTTTCTCTCGATTCAAGGTGTTTCGTGAACGCCGTTGAGCAAAGACGTGGCAAAGACCGGCGCCATTTGGTCGCCGTTGCGCCCTCCACGTGCCCCCGTAATGACGGCGGCAGAGGGTGCGGGTTTTTGTCGCTACAATCACCGTCCCGTCTTGTCAAACTTCACGCACGTCTTTGCTTTTGTGTTTGTGCCGACTTGGCGGTCTGCGCCACAGACTCAATTGAGTCTCCGCAAATTTGTGCGGTGTCGTTTTGGTGTTAAGTCCACACTAATTGCCCAATTGGTACAAGAATTTCAAAGTTCTAACCATGAAATAAATGGAAGGAGACTATTCTATCATATCACCCAACCAATAACAACTATCACATGAGAATTAGTACAAATTAATCATCATATTAAGTAGAATCATGCTAAGGGGCGTTTGACTGGGGGTTATCTAATAACACTAATTGCCCAATTGGTACAAGAATTTCAAAGTTCCAACCATGAAATAAATGGAAGGAGACTATTCTATTACAGCACCCAACCAATAACAACTATCACATGAGAATTAGTACAAATTAATCATCATATTAAGTAGAATCATGCTAAGGGGGGCGTTTGGCTGGGGTTTATCTGGTATTATTAGGGTTAAGTCATCTTACATTACTTTATTATCATGTTTAGTTGTCAAGTAATATAAGATACCGGTGATATTCAAATACCAATAGTAGTTACTATTGATAATATTGGAAGTAATCTGATTACCTTCATTTTCTTACGTATTATAAGATTACTAAGGTTATCTTTTTTTGTTACAATTATATCCCTTACTAATAAAATTTTAGGACAATAATGCCCTTATTTTTAAATTTATTTGTTTGAATATAGCTTTCACTATTTCATCCCAATTAATTAACTTTTTGGACAAAATTATCCTTGAATTCAAAACAAATTGCAACCCACCCAAGCCACCACCCCTACCCATCTGCCATCACCTGTCGCAGGCAACCACTGTCGCGGCCACCGGAACGGCGCATGGAAGGCCAAAAAGGCCTGCGTGCGCCGATATGGCCATTTCCAGCTAGATCTCTGGCCGAAAATGGTCATACGACGCACAGAGGCCATTTCCTGCCTTTTGTGCGCCGTTAGGTTGTCGGTTATAGGCGACTTGTAGTGGTTGCCGACGGCCGACAGTGGCTGGGTTAGTGGGGGTACTTTGTTGATTTTCTAAACTTTTATTATGAGGTTGTTTTTGCTAAGTTTTTAAATATAGGGGGGTTATAATAATCAATATTAAAAAATAATATAACAATAATATTTAATTAGAGGACAATTCAGTAATTTAAATAACATACCCACCAATTTATTCCTCCCAACCAAACATATTAATATAACATACTTACCAATTAACAAAAATACATTTTCCTCAAGATTTACGGTAATCTTCAAGGTAATTTAACTTTTCAGAAATCTAACATTCTCTGAACTAAACGCCCCCTAAAGGTAAAGGACAGGGGTAATTTTGCCCCTCCAATGTATTTTTTAGGTTTTCAAGAAAAAGAAAAACAGGTTTTTCAAAGTTATATATAAGAAAGCTATGTGCAATGAAAAATATAGGCACGACTAAAGTGGTTCATATATCCCCTATCATTAGCTAAAAGAGCCTGAGATTCAATTTATTATGTTTGAGTTTCTATAACTAAATAGACGTGTTTTTGGTTAAAAAAAAAAAAAAAAAAAAACATTCATGCGTGAACACAAACACACTCGTATATTGTAAGTCCCAACTTATCTAGATCGTTCTATCTTAGAATTTTGAAATTAATATTATTAGGGTGTTGGGGATTTGGTTTGTATTATGCATGTGAAGAGAAAGCTTGGAAAGAATGTGCAAGGTAAGGCTTGAACATGTGATTGGGCAGTGAAAGGCAATCACAAAGTGTTTGATGAAACGTGCAAGCCAACACCATTGCATGAGTTAGCTCGTGTTGAATGTGTTACTTTGCTTAGACGCTTGTGGAACCACCATTTTGTCCGTACTCAAATTACTTGCTTGAGTGTGGCTTCTAGTTATCACTAATTTAAGAAAGATACGTTTCCAAAATATCCAACATTCCTAATACTAATTAAGATTTGCTTAATTGCATGATTCTTTTGGGGTTTGATAAAGTAACAAAAGTTCTCTTATTGTTAAATTTTAGATGTTAAAATAAACGATAGGACATGAAAACGTTTAGATAAATATTTATCAATTCATAATAATAAACGAGTTTTGGTAGAACTCATTCCGAAAAGCTATCTCAAGAGAGGAGAGAGCTAAATGCAACTCTTAACACCCTCCCTCACACAACAAACATAGTTTTAATACCATGATAAACGTGTTTGAGTAGATCTCACTCTAAAAAGTTAGCTTAAGGGAGGAGGGAGTCCAATCATATGTATACATCCAGGGGCAGATCTAGAGTATATTGAGGGTCCACCCTCAAATTTAAAAAAAAAAATATTTATATGTAATTTTTTTAGGTAATGATATGCGTACTAACGGATTTTACTAACCAGTGTACTAACTTTTGTTAAAATTACATATGGTACCCGTACTATGTTTTAGGTTAGTACACTGGTTAGTAAAATCCGTTAGTACCCAAAGTAATATTGAATTTTTTTTTCTTTTTATGTCAACTTCAACTAAAAACATAAAATATGAATATTATATGCTATTACATTTTATTTTAGTCCATCCTAACAAGAATTTATGGATCTGTTACTGTATACATCATAACGGTTTACCAATTTGACGATATGAGACAAATACAACTATTAATATATAAAATATAAATTTTAATGATTTATTAATACTAGGAGAATTTTTGTTATTTTATCTGCCTCATGGTCAATTATCGAACATTTGTGAGGGATATTGATACCTTGGGCTTGATACCCAATAAACTTGGGCTTATAAGATATCAATTATTTTATTTATTTTTCTTAAGTTTAAATCATTCTGACAAGAAAAAACTAATTGAGATTCGAATAAACCAATAAAATTCTTATAACAATTGAATGTGTAATGACATCGTATATCTATAACGACATTCATGTCTCTCACGATTGGTTTAGTGTATATATGATTGTTATAGGAAAGATTCTCTGTAATTCAAAACACGATTTTATAATTTATTTATTAGAATTTAAAAAAAAAAAAAATTCAAATCTTTTTCAGAACCTCTATTTAAATTAAACTTTGAAACAAACCACTCTTGGAAGTTCATTCTTCAAATATTGGGCTTGGGCTTGGACTTGGGCTTGAGCTTGAGCTTAATAGGCTAAACAAATAATCCAAATCCCAATAATACCCTCATTAAATTTTTAAACTCAACCACAACTAGTGGAAGCATAATGATTAAAAAATCCTTAGACAATTCTCAACATTCTTGTTCTCTCCTTGATTCACCTAGAAAGCATGGATCCACTTAATCACAAAAGTATTTTACGGTCAAGATTCTGTCACGTCATCACATCCATTTTATCTGTTGTAGAATCAAAAGCATCAAATCACAACAAAGCCCTGTTTATATTCAAATTGGAAGGGTATAATAGTAATTAAACATCCAATATAAAATCTTCGCTTCAAACTCTTCTTCCTCGTTGCTTTCACATATATATTTTTTTCGTCCTTCTGTGATAAGAAAATCTTAAAAAGCTATAAATTAAAATCCAATCCAAACACGCCCTAGGGTTTCTTTATAGAACACAAAACCCTATGCACAGAAACAAACGTAATACACATTATAAAAGATCTCTCAATTTCATCTGATCACAAATTTAAGGTATGCTTTCAAAAACCCTTTTCTTGTTGTACTGAAAAACCCAGAAAAACCCGGATGAGATTTGAGAAAATCAAGTGACAAATCTGAACTTTATTGGGATTTGAAGAGAAAGTGAAGAAAAAGTTTGTGGGTATTTTGTTTTAAGGGTTTTGAGCGGTTGAACCAATGGATGATCTTGAAAAGGCGATACGTTTTAGCTTTGATGAATCGGGTGCTGTTGATTCAGCGCTGAAATCACAAGCAGTGAGTTTTTGTCAGCAGATTAAAGGGGCGCCATTGATATGTACTATTTGCATTGAAAAGCTTTACTTTTGCAAGCTTGTGGAGGTTCAGTTTTGGTGTTTACAGACTTTATATGAGATTATTAAGGTTAAATATGCATTGATGAGTGTAGAGGAGAAGAATTTTATTCGGAAATCCGTGTTTTCGATGGCTTGTTATGAGTTCTTTGATGATAACAAGAGTGCTGTTCGGGTTTTAGAGAGTCCTCCATATATAAGGAACAAGCTTGCTCAAGTGTTGGTTACTTTGATTTATTTTGAGTACCCTTTAATTTGGTCCTCAGTGTTTGTTGATTTTTTTGCCTCATTTAAGTAAAGGTTCTGTTGTGATTGATATGTTTTGCCGGGTTTTGAATTCGTTGGATGATGAACTGATTAGTTTAGATTATCTGCGAACTTCTGAGGAAATAGCAGTGGCTGGAAGAGTAAAGGATGCAATGAGGCAGCAATGTGTGGAGCAGATTGTTAGAGCATGGTATGAAATTGTGACAATGTATAGGAATTCGGATTTTGAACTTTGTACTAGCGTTTTGGATTGCATGAGGAGGTACATATCTTGGATTGATATTAATTTGATAGTGAATGATGCATTTATTCCATTATTGTTTGAGTTGATTTTGGGGGACGGGTTGTCGGAACGGTTCCGTGGTGCAGCTGTGCGGTGTGTTCTGGCTGTGGTTTCTAAAAGGATGGATCCACAATCGAAACTATGCCTTTTGCAAAGACTCCAAATAAGTCGGGTTTTTGGTTTGGTCTCTGGGGATGTTGAATCTGAGTTGGTTTCAGAAGTAGCTGCATTGCTTACTGGATACGCAGTGGAGGCTCTAGAGTGCGTTAAACGGTTGAATTCAGAAGATGCTACTGGGGTTTCAATGAAGCTGTTGAATGAAGTTTTGCCTTCAGTATTTTATGTCATGCAGAATTGTGAGATAGACACCACGTTCAGTATTGTCCAGTTCCTTTCAGGTTATGTTGCCACTATGAGGAGCCTTTCGCCGTTGAGAGAGGAACAACTGTTGCATGTGGGTCAGATATTGGAAGTAATTCGTACACAGATTTGTTATGAGCCTGTGTACCGAGATCATCTTGATGTATTGGATAAAATCGGGATAGAAGAGGAAGCCAGAATGGTGGAGTTTAGAAAGGATTTACTTGTTTTGCTGCGCAGTGTCGGTCGTGTAGCACCTGATGTGACTCAGTTATTTATTAGAACTGCATTAGTTAGTTCTGTTGTATCCTCCCCCGACAGAAATGTTGAAGAGATGGAAGCTGCACTTTCCCTTTTATATGCACTTGGGGAGTCTATGAGTGATGAGGCAATGAGATCCGGAAGTGGATTCTTGAGTGAGTTGATGCCCATGCTTTTACAGACAAGGCTTCCTTGCCATTCTAATAGGTTAGTTGCACTTGTGTATTTGGAGACTGTTACAAGATATATGAAGTTTGTTCAGGAGAACATCCAGTATATTCCTATGGTTCTGGGTGCCTTTCTTGACGACAGGGGTATACACCATCCGAACATCCATGTTAGTCGTAGGGCAAGTTATTTGTTCATGAGGGTTGTGAAACTTTTGAAAGCAAAGCTTGTACCTTATATAGAGAAAATTTTGCAGGTATCATCTACTTGTCTTCTACCTTTAAGTATTTTCATCATATATACTTTTTGTTTTTTTTCTGTATATACGTATCATATAGAATACCTTGCTTCTTTCTATGTATCCTGATTCTTATTAATCTATTGTCAGAGCTTGCAAGATACAGTTGCTCGTTTTACAAGCATGAATTATTCATCGAAAGAACTTTCAGGATCCGAAGATGGTAGTCACATATTTGAGGTATTTGGTTCTGTCTCTTTTATGTATATAAATATGCATGTATTAACACTACATATTAAAAAGATGGCTTGAAGTGGTAGAAGTTATTCTTCAGAGAGGTTTAGGGTGCTCTTTTTGGTTCTAACTTTTGCTCAAACCTCACAGGCAATTGGTTTATTGATTGGGATGGAAGATGTACCGCTGGAAAAGCAATCAGATTATCTCTCTTCATTGCTCACTCCTCTTTGTCAACAGGTTATGGTTATTAAATCTCTGTTTGTTTAGGAATCCTTTATATGTTTGCTTTTGTAATTCATGTGCTTAAACTTATTACAATCTTGTGTTTATGTACATTTCTCAAGTTCCTCCTCAAATTCTTCATGTGCTTGACACTGTAACCAATCTTATTGGACATGCATTTCCTGATGCATTATGTTTCATATGCCTAGTGTCTTAGGCAATTCCATAGTATATTTTTTCTGAAGTTGTCTTGTTAGTATCCAGGTTCAAGCATTGCTTCAGAATGCAAAAGCTTTAAATCCTGAAGAGTCCCCTGCAAAAATTGCGAATGCCCAGCAAATAATCATGGCTATTAATTCTCTTAGCAAGGTTCTTTTTCTCCACCTTTTTGCTCTCATTTTTTATTTTCTGTATATGGTTTCATTGCTAGTTGGATTTTTACTTATGTATATGCAATTTTCCCTCACAAATTCATTTGTAATTCAGGGCTTCAGTGAGCGTCTTGTAACCAGTAGTCGCCCTGCAATTGGTCTCATGTTCAAGCAGGTTGGTAACTGAATTTGGATTTCTGTATTTTTCTTGTAAGCATGATGTCTGTTAGGATCCCACATTGAAAAGGAAAAGGGTAGGCATGTGGGTTATAAAGGCTTGGGCACCCTCCCTTGGCAAGCCGGTTTTCTAAGGAGAGTTCTACCCAAGCCCATGAAAGACCCATGGCCCAACCCAAATTGTTGAGTTATTGGAGTGGGTTCCTATCAATTGGTATCAGAGCATGATCCTGCGCCTATGTGGCAATGCACGCGTGGCAGGCTGACCCGTGGCAGGTTGACCTTGGGCCCGGGCTGCTACCCCGAGAAAGGGCATGGAGGCCCAAGGGAAAGGGGATTCGCGTAGTCACCCAAGGGGTAAAGAGGCCGACAGGAGTAAAGAGGCCGACGTGGACATCGGTTGCGGAAGCGTGGTGGAATGTTAGGATCCCACATTGAAAAGGAAAAGGGTAGGCATGTGGGTTATAAAGGCTTGGGCACCCTCTCTTGGCAAGCCGGTTTTCTAAGGAGAGTTCTATCCAAGCACATGAAAGACCCATGGCCCAGCCCAAATTGTTGAGTTATTGGAGTGGGTTCCTATCAATGTCATTTAATTTTTTGAGTTTTATGTCAATTTTATGGATTTAAACTTAAGGAGTGTATGAAACTTCACAGTTGATATTACAAGTTATAAATGATCAGACATGGCTTTTTTTTTTTATCCTTTTTTTTTTATTTTAGGTATTTACTTATCTAATAAGTGATAACATATGAATTCAGCAGACTTGATATTGAAAATGGTCTCTTTTTCTTCCCTTTCATACTAATGGGTTTGCTTTCTTTATGATCCAGACATTAGATGTCCTTGTTCAAATTCTCGTGGTATTTCCAAGGATAGAGCCTCTGCGGAGCAAGGTAAGAGTTATTTATGGAATAATCTGAGCAATATTTTCTTGTTTTCTTGACTGTACATAGTGCCTAAATCTTACATTTTGGTATTCACAGGTCACGTCATTCATACATAGGATGGTGGACACTCTGGGATCATCTGTATTTCCTTATCTTCCTAAGGCATTGGGACAATTGCTTGCAGAAAGTGAGGTATTGTAGAAACCGGTTTAGTATAATATTCTTTCTTTTCTTGGGGGTTTGAGGGTGGGTTTAAATCCTATACCCAAGGAACCAGTTGTTCACATGCTACACTGCAGTCATTGATCATTTATAACTATGCTCTTTTTTATTATAACTTGTGTTTACATTCTCATGTGTGTGGCGAGCAAATGATCTCATCTGGATACATCTTTTTGGGTATTTAAATTAATTGAAGTTTAGAATCTGAGAAGCCTATGCGAATTATAATACATCTAATTCTGTTACTATGGTGGCTGATCTGGTTGGCATACCCTGTCACTGTTTCTGTGCGAAATCTGTTGCCAGTTGTCAATAGTGTTGGAATATGATGCACCTACTGAAAGAGCTATTTTCTTGCTGTGTATAGGCTGATCGCATGTCAAAAACATAATCATCTTTTGTGTATACCTTTTAGAACCGTAGTGACATTAGGTCTCCTGCTCATTACTAGAAATGAAGTGGTTTTTGGCCTTGTGAACATTTAGTTGTTAAATGTATGTGCTCTTCTGTTGTTTTTTACCCATGTGATGTTACTGTCTGACTTTGGATTTTTCGTGTTGCAGCCAAAGGAAATGGTTGGCTTCCTTGTATTACTTAATCAACTGATATGTAAATTCAACACCTCAGTGCGTGATATATTGGATGAAATATTTCCTGCTATTGCTGGAAGGATATTTAATGTTATACCAAGGGATGGGTTTCCTTCAGGACCTGGAACCAATACAGAGGTACAACCTCTAGTGTAGTGACACTTCCCTAAATTTCTTAGAAAACATGTGAATGGTTCAACAGCCTTGATGCGATGCTTGCTTTTATATTCCAGTCAAATGTTATGAGTATATATTCACAGTTTGATTGCAGGGCTGATTGACCTAGTTCAAAACTCTATGCTGAGTAGCTCAAATATTTGAATTCTTAGCCACATGTGGCTTTCATTGCATTAGCTTAAAATTAGATTCCAATGCGCGTGTATTTTGCATACTGGAGTCTTAAATAGTGCTTCAGACTCCTACTGTTAAGATGGTATGTTGAGCAATTTTTTGTTTATTGAGACTTTTTTTTTTCCTTGTAGGAAATTCGTGAATTGCAAGAGCTTCAGAGGACATTGTATACATTTCTTCATGTGATAGCCACACATGATCTGTCTTCAGTGTTCCTTTCCCCCAAAAGTAGGAGCTACTTGGATCCAATAATGCAATTGTTATTGTCTACATCTTGTAATCATAAGGATTATCTTGTGAGAAAGGTATGTGTAATACATCCAAGTTATCATTTCTTCACTGCATTTAGATTTTCTTCATTTTTATTTTTGGAAGGATTGTGATTTCTAAAATACTAGAATACTATAGAGTGAACCTAAAAGTTTTCTTTTCTGTATAGGCATGTGTGCAGATATTTATTAGATTAATCAAAGATTGGTGTGTCAGGCCTTATGGGGAAGAAAAGGTTTGTTCTCCATTAAATTTTTGTATCGTTATCATATTGAGCATACTTTTCTGAATCTAATGGGGCTAATATTTGATGGAGCTTAGGTGCCTGGTTTCCAAAGTTTTATAATTGAAGTCTTTGCAAGGGATTGTTGTTTGTACAGCGTGCTTGACAAATCCTTTGAGTTTGGAGATGCAAATACAGTAAGAAACTCTTCACTTTTATGTGCTTTGTTTTTTATTTTTAAATATTGTGTGCTAATAGGTTTTATAATTTCTTGATTGATGGTCTTCGACTAATTGATATCTTTTTATATGCTTCTTGTAATCTTTACTGAGCATATTCTCTGGAAATCCTATTTATTTACAAATATTATTTTGGATGTTTTCCAGCTTGTTTTATTTGGAGAAATTGTGACTGCTCAGAAGGTCATCTATGAAAAGTTTGGCAATGATTTTCTTATCCATCTTGTATCAAAAGACTTTCCTTCCGCATGTTGCCCTCATGATTTGGCTGAGCAATACTGTCAAAAGTTGCAGGTAATGAAATAATGCGTTTTTTCCTAGAGTGCATTTTGTTAGTATGCATGTGCATATGAAAATGAAGCCTTTGCTATGGATTTAGATATTTATCCATCTTATCGTTGAAAGCTAGTCTGGGCAGGACCTCTAGTTAAAAGAAAATTTCCTTCGTTATTTTTAAGTTGTGGCCTCCTTTTCGTATGATTTGGACTGCCATTCAGTAATCCAGAGTTTAATCCAAGTAAATTTTCTGGTCCATGTTTGCACACGATCTCTACTGTTGAAATAATCCATTTATACTTTGCTCAAGCTGGGTTGTTGGCCAAACTGGAGCGAGAACTTATATAATAACAAACCTTTTGGCCTTAAATTTGGAGCTTATTTGCTTAAATTTGCCTTGGAAGCTGATTGAGCTTTGGTCAGTAATTCCTGTAGTTTACACCCCCTACCCCTGACCATTGTAAATTCATTGAAATGGGAAGTGTTGCATCTAATAGCAGTAGAGTAGTTAAATTTGGTGTTTGACATTTTAATTAGTTGATGCATATCATACAGGAAAGCATTCTCTAATTAATGATATGCTATCAATATTTGCAGGGTAGTGATTTTAAGGCATTAAAATCGTCCTATCAATCACTGATTGAAAAACTAAGACTCCAACAAAACGGGAGCCTTGTTTTCAGATAGCAGCACAAAAGAAAATTCTATTTCTGTTATGGATCGCCGCAATCCATTTTTTGTTCATCAAAGGTGCAAATGTCTCGCCATCAGATTCTTTCTCCATTCAAATCAATAATTTCTTTCAGTTAAACTTATACTGGCATATTCTGCAGGATTTCTTTTTGTAAATAGCAATTTATGTCCATTGTCCATTCAATGACACTGAGGTACATAGAACATTTCGTTTTCGCCTAATCTTACTAAAACCTCTTATGGAGCCTTTTTAACCGCTTCATACAGAGTGACTGATTTTTTTTTTCTTCGGCATTGGTTTTGCAGTTGTAGATTTCCGGGAAAAAGGTGTTTTTGCTCATGAAGAAGTTAAAGAGTTCGTTCTAATATTACCTTCTCAAAGTTCTAATATTATTCGTCTAATGTGTGTATTTGACAGTCTTTTTGTTTTAATTCTTTTTCCCCTGGTAAAACGGCCATGTTTTTCCTGGCTATGTTTCTGTATACTATTTTGTTTGGGATGAAATGTAAAATTTTTACTGTAGTACTCAATAAAGTCAATATATTTATCTTTAGGAATTCACCATAGCAAATATTAGAGTAGACAGTAATAATTTGTTTACAAACTTATTATTATATGAACTCTTTTGTATAAATCATTAAATTGGCTTGTTTCAAGATGATTGAATTACTTTGAATTAAAAACAAATTAAAAAAGTTAAATTAAACAAACGCGGTTATCAATATCCCTTACTATAAAAATACATTTTTTTTTTGGACAAACTGATCGATAATTAAAATTACTAGAAATGATATTATAATTTTTATACATTCATACTTTATATTTTTGTTTTAATATTTACCATTTAACCTTACATAAATCCTAAACCTAAATTTTCATAATTATTGAATCCTTTTGTTATATTTCAATTTTTTGTTTGTTTAATAAAAATATAATAGAGTAAATGACAATTTCCTACCCAAGGTTTGGCAAATCTCAAGTTCCCGCCCTTGGTTTCAAAAATTGCAATTTTTACCCTTAAATTAATACCATTATTTTTCTCTCAAAATAATCCTACATCTCAAATTTCTCTCAAATAACCCACAGAGGAGATCCTAACCAAGCCAAAAATCTGGCCTGATTCCGACACCATTGGATCTCCTCGACACCACCATTAGTATCCCCTTATCCTCATCATCAAAACCCCTAACTTTTCCACCCGATTGCACCTCGGCAAGGTGCCGAAATTTGATTGGAACGGGACGACAAAACACGAAAACCTAAGGGAGAGGCAGCGACGATCGACGGGCAATTACAGTCGGCACTATTGGGGGTTTTGGTGGGGGAAAGCCAGCAATGCTATTGGTGGTCTTGGAGGTGGTTTTTGATGCCGGGACTTGCTAGAATTTGGATGAAACACTGATTGACACTAAAAGCAACGGCCGGTGATTGGGGAGTTCAATTAGGCGAGGAGGTTAGGGGTTTAGATGTGGAGGTTGAGGGGATTGTAATGGTAGTGTCGGGAGGGGATTGTGCCGGAAATGTGCCGGAATGACCTGAAATCGGGTGGGGTGAATTTGGGAAGTGAAGGGTTCTTTTAAAATTTTCATCTTTGAAATGATCATTTTACTCTTTCAATTGTTAGATTAAACTGTTTTCTGTTAATTTAATGGTGGAAATCTGCAATTTATGAAACTGGGGGTGGGAACTTGAATATTTGCCAAACCTTGGGTGGGAAAATGTTGTTTACTTAATATAATATTAAAACTAAGGAAAAAGTAATCACAAAATGGGATGAATGATGAATCTGAACTTGAAGAAGAAAGAGTAAGTTTCAAATTTTAAATTAGGAAAATGAGGGAGAAAGGGTGTAAACAAAAAACATAATTAAGTTTGAGATTGAGAAAAATGGCATAAAACAGAAAAAACCTAATTAAGTTTAGAATTGATAAAGGTACGGGCCGGGGCCGGGCAGGATCGGGGATCCCTGCCTCCAGGCCCTTGGGCCAAGGGGATTCAAAGCCCAACCCGTCCTTGGGACAGGGATGTCGGGGAATCCCCAAGCTTGGATGTGGTTTATCCCATCCCATCCCATCCCCTCCACGCCCCGAATTCCATTTTACTATTCTAATCAATGTGATTTGAATGAAATCAATAAAAGTTGCAGACTCAAAGTCCTTCCTTTTCTTAAAGCCATCCCCCCTTCAACCACGCCCGACCCCATCTCTTAACTCTACTATAATTAATTAATGAATTGGTACCATATACAATTATATTTCTACTTCTCCATTCAACTTCAGGTATTGTTTTTTCTTTTCATAAATATATAAGATTATCTCCTCCAACCTCTAACAATTAATATTCTAACTATTTGACTTCTTTCTGATTCTATCACCCTCAAAATTCAGAAAGAAAAATCTCAAAAACATGGATGGACACATAAATCCACCACCACCACCACCACCACAACACTTGTCTATGTACAATAATAATACCCTTTCTTGATAGTTTCATCACTATAAAAACCAGAATATGTGGTGGGACACCAGAAAATGACTCATTATAAACTTGGTATTTTATTTGTATTAATCTATATTCTCTCTTTCCACCTTCTTAGATTCATTTTATTTGATAATCCAAGAACTTTTCATCCTTTCTGGAAGCATATTTATATACAGATAATATTTATATATAGATTAAACTAATTTTGTTTGATAATCCAAAGAATTTTTCAGTCGTGTGATCCTAAGTTTTAATTTACTGAACCTTAATTACCAAAGTCAAGAATGTCAGCCTCTTATCATCTTTCTCTTTCAATGGTCCTACTTAATTGGATTAATTAATGTAATTCGTAACTTTCCTGCAAGCTCATGCAATCGATATACTTAATTTAGCTGATGCCATTGATGATGCTTATCAAAAGAGTTTGTGCCTTTTTTTTATCCAATAGTTTAGCCAAATATATTATCAAAAGTAATCCAGACAATGGAGAGTTCAAATTCTTGGTTTCACACATTTATGACTTTCTTTGTTGCGAAGAATAACACATTTAAGACAATGGAGTACAAAACTTGTATTGTTACATCATGTCCATGGACTTCTGCTCGAGGTACATAATGTAAAGTTCCTAACTTGGTAATCAATTATTCCTTTCAGGCTGACATGAACTATATAAATCATTGAACTTGTCAAAGTAATCCAGCGCATATTTTGTAGACACTCTTATGGCTCTCTTTATGAAGAAGATGAGGGGCAAAATTGTTTCTCCAGATTGTTTCAAGGCCAAGAAGCAATGTTCTCCTGTTTCTACAGTTAACATTCCCAAGCAGATTTCTCCTCAGATTCAGAGGCTATCGCTCTTTGAAGTTAGCTGACGCAGCGAATAGCGTGATAAAACAAGGCTAGCACTCGACTACGCCTTTAGAACTGATAACACAAGTCTCAAACCAAAAACTTAAAACTTAAAATCGAAATTCAAATCTAAATAGTTTATTAAATGCTCTCCAAAACGATAAATAAGTCTATATAGGGCAACAACCAACCTTAATAAGACTCATAATAACAACAGGAAACAAAAACTAAATCAATTAAAACAAGAAAATCCGAAATAAAATAGAAAAAAAACACATAAATATCTAAAACAGCTCCGAAACATGCTAAAACGGTGGATTTTGACCTCGATAATGACCTCCAATAGGCTAAAGCTTTCCAACGGTATCTTACAGGCCCCGTAACTCTTCCCCGATAAAAAATTATGGCCGTTTGAATGGGATATGCTCATTTAGGCCCTTTAGGCCTTACACATGGACTATGTTCAGCCCCCTCCATGAATTCGTTCTACATCATTAGCAACCCTAGCTTTCCATTTTCACCACAAGATCTATCAAACTCTCTTCTTGTATCAAATCTGCATATCTTTTCACTCAAGGAGCGGGCATTAATGACGAGTAATTTAAAATCGTCAAACATCTTATTAGACAAGGCAATTTATTCAAATCTTAAGCATCAAATTACATGATAGATGTTTAATCAATTTTGTCTAATTCTATTTCCAGGATTATATCGCCAAGCTCTCTGATTTTGGGTTGGCAAAAGATGGTCCTGAAGGAGATGACACATACATTTTAACCCGTATCATGGGCACATATGGCTATGCCTATGCAGCTCCTGAATACATAATGATTGGTAAGCAAGTAGTAATATACTCCACAATTAATCCTCTCAAAAATATATGCCAAAATTTTACTGACAATAATGGGATTTTGCAGGTCAATTGACAACTATGTGTGATGTGTATAGCTTTGGAGTAGTGCTTTTGGAGCTGCTAACTGGCAGGCCATCTACTAACAAGTACCGTCCTAGAAGAGAATAGTGTCTGATAAACTGGGCATGGCCATTTCTAAAGAGAACTGTTAACTAATTCTTGGGCCCATTGAACACCTTATCAGTTCAATGTTTCAAGGTAAACCACAAATGTGATGACGATCCTAAGGTGGTTCGAATCTATAAAGTCAATAAAGGGAGCAAACAAATGTGTTTTACTTGAATCTAGAAATAGAAAGATTTCATATTCTTACTAAAAGTATGAGATTGTCCATCACTGAACGCACGGAGATAAAACAAATGTGTTTTACTCGCGTTGATTGTATAAATAAAAATTTTTGGGGTGCAACACCCGTCGATACTCAACTTTTGGATTATGATTTAGGGATCGATAAGAAGAGTGAACATTGCCCCTTAATAATATCCCAAATGAGAAAAGCGTCATCACTGATTTATTGTAAATGCTCAGTGGAGAAATCAAACTTTCCACATTTTTTTCTTAACTAAGATGTTCGGGCCAGTTTATACATACCTCGACTAGTCCTCAAGACCAATGCACCAATCCACCATTATAGGGCCTCTATTTAAATTGCGAATGCTCATATGGGAAATCGAACTTAAGATTGTGTATCTATCCACACTATTCCCAATTCGTCCTAACTATCTGGGATACCCACGGATGGGTCAAAGTTTCCACCTTAAAATGCTTTCATTTCACTGAAAAAAAAAAAAGGAAAAATTAAGTATGAACTAGACCTTCAAAAAGATTGAGATTGGAAGTATATATAATTATATATCAAACAACAACAAACTTCTGAGCCAAAGTGTTCCGATTTTCTTGCTATCGTGTTGACTTTGGTTGGCCTGGCCATGGCCACCCTTCTGGAAACACTTTTTGGAAACTATAAAAATAAACAGGTGGGTAACAAATAAATTTGTATATTAAATTTATTTTTGAAGAAAATAGGATCTGGTTTCTCCGTAGAGAAAGGTATTTTCCTATTTCTTGGTTCACATTTAAGAATCTTTTGACATGATCAACAAATGGAAGAGCTGTAATGCATGTATTTGTACTCTTCCATTTTTAAATCCTTAATTTATTTGGGATTATGGAAGTCAAGAATGCCACCTTCAGTATAATACATCTCTCTCTCTCAAAATTACTAATTAAATCGGATAATTAATTATTTAATCAACTCAATTCGTTAGTGAAGTCAGTCGATCAAACTTGTAAATTTGTAGTAATCTGCATCATGGTTTTAAAACCCGGCCTTGACTAGCTGGTTCAACCAGTTGAACCGGGAACCGATGATCGAGCCGGGTCGGTTCGACTAAAAAAGCCAAAAATTTCAAATAATCCAGTTTGAATCGCGAGTGGATCGGATTTTTTGTTATAAACAACCGATCCAACCAGTTCGACCCAACGGTTGAACCGTTTTTTTTATTATTTTTTATATGTCAGAATGATGTCATCATGCTGACATCAGTATGATGACATCACGATTCGATTCGGCGGTTGAATCGGTTTTATCGGCCAACCCGGTGACCTGACCGTGTCACTCTCTAGGTCGGGTTTTAATACCTTGATCTGCATGCCACACGCTATTGAATTAATCAAATTAATGGGAATACCATTAATTTTTCAACTCACTTTCCCCTTCAAAGTTTCCAAATGTCTTCGGGGCATGAAATTTGTTAGAAGTTGCATTTGTCTTGTATTCATGCCGATTTAGTGGGCTGTGTATATATGTGGTTGAATTTCTTCCTCCTTTGAACTAATTTTTGGGGGTGAATTCTACTCAAACTCGTTTATTATAATATCAAAGCCAGTCTTGTTTGGTACGATGGTGAATCTTTGTAGGTTTTGTCGCTGAGAGCTGTTATGGTGTATACATGTGATGAGTTCTAATCAATCCAGTTTATCAAAATTAATGAAATTATCAAGAACTATAATCTGGTAGTCTAATTCAGGTTTTGGGTAAACATTTTCACGGCAATTCACATCTTAAGATTGATTAGTTGTATATGAAAACGTTATGTATTCCTATGTGAAAAAATCAAATCACTTCAAATTAAAAAAATTTGATATAAGACTAAGGGTTTGTAGGATACTAGGATTGAATTAAGATTAGTGCCTAACGTTGAAAAATTTTGTGGGTTAGTTATCATAAAGTCAATATAAAGATTCTTCTCCAAGTACACGTCCAAAATTCCAAATAATGTTCTCCCTATATCTACGTGAACTTCAGTCCTGAATCGAATTCAGAAACGTCTTATATACAAATTCAACCAACTTCTGATAGAAACTTCGAAAATTCTTTCAAGACATTATGGCTTTCATTCTGAAGAAGATGAGGTGCAAAACTATTCGTCCTGATTGCGTCAAGCCCAGTATTGTTCTTCCACGTTCTGTCAAGGTCAAGAAGACGGCTTCAGAGTCTCGGATGGATGTTTCCAGGCTGCAGATTTCTCTCCAGAGGCTATCAGTCTCCGATTTTAGCAACTACAGCTCGCTGATTTCACTAAATGATTTATCGAGCTCTCTTGTTGGATCAAATCTGCATTTTTTAACCCTCCAGGAGCTGGAAGTGATGACCAATAATTTTTCCAGGGATGAGTTCCTTGGAAGAGGTGGGTTTGGAGAAGTGTATAAAGGTTTCATTGATGACAGACTTAAGCCTGGCTTGAAGGCTCAGCCTGTGGCTGTTAAGGTCTTGGATTTAAATGGCTCTCAAGGTCATGATGAATGGCTGGTAAGCTTATTCATGTATCTGTTCATATAGATTTTCTGATTACTTGCAGACATCCTTATTTTTTAAGGATCAGGACACTTAGTTTAATTTGGCTTTGATTTATATTTCACAGGCCGAAGTGATCTTCCTGGGACAATTGAACCATCCCCATCTTGTGAAATTGATCGGATGTTGCTGTGAAGATGAGCACAGGCTTCTGGTTTATGAATACTTGCCACTTGGGAACTTGGAGAGCAAATTATTTGAAAGTATGTGAAGCTCTCTCTTCAACATTTTATCTTACAATAACATATATCAGCTAAAATTTATTAATATACATGATTCTTTTCTGGAATAATGCAGATTATTATGCACCATTGCCATGGTTAACAAGAATAAAAATCGCAATAGGAACTGCTGAGTGTGTAGCTTTTCTCCATGGAGAAGCAAAACCAGTAATATGCAGAGATTTAAAGTCTTCAAACATTTTACTAGACAAAGTAATCTCTTCTTATTTTAATTCCTGGTCCTGATGACATTATTTTATTCTCTGAACATTCTAATTTAATTTATGTGTTTTTCTTTTCAGGATTATGTTGCTAAGCTCTCTGATTTCGGATTAGCTAAGGATGGTCCACAGGGAGATGATACACACATTTCAACCCGTGTCATGGGCACTGAAGGCTATGCAGCTCCTGAATACCTACAAACTGGTAATATATCTGTAAATATAGTCAATTATAAGCTGAATCGTGATCCTCAAACTTATCTGAATGTTCAGATAACGAGAAAATTTTGGTCTGTTTCATAATATGTATCTTTCAGTTTAATGCAAGATGTATAAGAATATGACCTATTAGACAATGGATTTACTAACAGTAATGGGATTACACAGGTCACCTGACGACTATGTGCGATATCTATAGCTTTGGAGTGGTGCTTTTGGAGCTGCTAACTGGTAAGAAAACTGTTGACAGAAACCGGCCCAGAAAAGAGCGGTATCTGGTGAAATGGGCTAGGCCAATGCTCAAAGACTTCAATAAACTTGAGCAAATTTTGGACCCAAGACTTGAAGGCCAGTACTCAACAGAGGGAGTCAAAAGGGCTGCCAAATTGGCTTATCAATGCCTAAGGCGTGACCCCAAGGCTAGGCCCACAATGAGCAATGTGGTCAAGACTTTAGAGCCTCTCCTGGACTTGAATGACATCCCAAAGGGACCCTTTGTTTTAATTGTTTCACCTGAAGGCAACACAAGTTTTGTGCTTAATAACAGTGATGAAAAGGGTGCAGAAAAGGAGGAGGAGAAGGATGACAATGGCAGCCATCGGTAACAAAAGGTTCAACAACAATGGCGTCGGACTAGGCCATCAAGGTCTAGAGCTGTATATTTTGATACTGCTTTGTATAAAGCCCTTGGAAGTAGACTGTACTCTCTCAAGAACTAGAGGCAATAGTGGGGCAAAATGAGGCATAGCTTTTAGCATTAAGATGATCAATTTTTTTTTTTTTTTTTTTGCACTATTTCTAGAGTGATGTATTTGTAGAATAAGAAACCAATTAAGATAAACAAACTGTTCATACGGATCTTTAATTTATTTGTAAGCTTGATTTTAGTCATTAATAGCTCATCAGATCTCTACACTTTATTCGAATCCAAAGGCTTATTCGATTTAACCAAAATAGCATGTTTGCGCAATCGAAAGGAAAGAATTTAGCTGCATTAATATACATTTGTTTGATTCTGAGATACCTAACATGTAAACACATTGATATAACATAATCTGATTAATCGAACATACGTATAAAGGAAGTAGAACAATATTTTTAGCTTTATGAATGATGGTTGCCAAGACTTTTGTTACCCTCCTTTGGAGACAAATCTGGTGTAGGTCTTTGAGACATCAATGTGTAAATCTTTTCATTCTTTTTTGAGCTGAACATAGGCAGAGAGACTTACAACTTGTCATTTTTCTTTTGCTATTTATTTCTGTGTGGGTTGGCTGAAGCTGGCCTAATAAATCAACGAGTAAACGACTTTTTCCCACCCAAGATTTGCTTAATGGCACTTTCTCACCTAAAAAGTTTTAAAATACTACTTTTTCACCCGATGTTTGTATTCCGTTAATACCCAAAATACATTTCACTTTCTCAACCAATGTTCGGCGAGTTACAAGGAGTCAGGGTAAGAGTGTTTTTTTTAGAGTGAAGTTCGGTGGATCAAATGGTGGTGAGTGATTGAATATTTGCAGTCAGAATCAGGCTAAAATCAGTTAAGAACAAAAAACCATAACTTTGCGGTGTCCGATAATCGGCAAGACATCAGGAGTCGAAGTGAAAGAGATTTTGTAGAAAGGAGACCAGAGGTTCAAATGGTGACGAACAGAATTTTCATCGTTGGAATTTACTTTGGGTGGTAACAAAATATTAACTTTGGGTGGGAAAGTGGTATTTTGAAATTTTTTGGGTGGAAAAGTGTCCTTAAGGCAAACCTTGGGTGGGAAAAAGTCATTTACTCTAAATCAAAAGTTATAAACAAACAATGCTTGCCCATTTGCTCTTTTGGCCAAATTGGTCCTGCTTGTATTTACTTTTGAGGGGGCGTTTGGTTCAGGGAATATTAGATTACTGAAATCTTATATTACCTTGAAGATTATTGAGAATCTTTGAGAAAATGTGTTTGGTTAGGTGGTGGGTATGTTATATTAATATGTTTGGTTAGGGGGAATAAATTGGTGGGTATGTTATTTAAATTACTAAATTATCCCCTTTTTAAATATTAATATAATATTATTTTTATTATTAATTTTTGAATAATTTCTTTTAACCCTCAATATTTCAGATTTAGCTAAAACACCCCTGCTTATATAAAACTTTAATTTATGACAAAATCACCCCCACCCTCGCCGCCTCCTGCCGCCACCGTAAACCATCGCCGGAAGTCTCCGAAAATCGCCGTGAGTAGCTTACCGTGACCATGAGGCTCCGATATGGCCAGATTGGAAACGGCCATATTGAAGCCTCCCGGAGCCTCCCATTGAATCTCGATCTTTTTTAGGGACTCCGATGACTTTTCGACGGCAGTCTGTGGTGGTTGGCCCACTATCGACAGTGGTGGCTGGGTGGCAGTGGTGGTTTGTAATTTGTTTTAAATATAAGGGCATTATTGTCCAAAAATTTAATTAAACAAAGGTAAAATTGAAATGGTATATTAATGTAAACTTATTTTAAAATAAGGGCATTATTGTCCAAAATGTTTATTAATAAGGGATAGAATTATAACAAAAATAAGATTACCTTGATAATTTTACAATATCTAAGAAAATTGAGATAATCAAATTACCTTCAATATTACCAACAGTAACAACTATTGGTAATGCAAGATTATCGGAATCACATGATAATCAAATAATATAATATGACATAACCCCAATAATCTTCTATTACCTCCAACCAAACGCCCCTAAATATTAAATGCGAAATGGACAATCAAATCTCTAACCATTAATTAATTTTATCACCCCAATTAATCTTTGTCTTCATCTTTAATCTTCATATTTTCAAAAACCCATCATAATAATTCTTTCAAATTAAATTTTGGAGGCTCAGTGGGTTTTCTGTAGCTGCTTTTTCATCTCCATTAATCTCCATTCAAGTTCAACCTTGTGACAATAAGACCAAGAATTAATCAAAGAAATTATCAAAGTTGATGAGCTGCGTTTTCTTCATCTTTATATCCATACTTATATATTTCTAAGTACATGACATCTTTATATCATCAGTTGCACGTGTGATGAAATCATTGATCCATATAAAATTTTTTGTTAAAAGAAAATAAATTCAAGATATCATATCCTTAAAATTCAAGCTTTGAGTTCAAGTCTCACGGTAAATACATTTACATGACTAAAGATTATTGTTTCTTGATTCCTAAAAAATTATAGAATTAGGTGGGGGACTTGAGTTTATGAATTAGTTTAGGGATTTTTTAGATCATTAATAAAATAAATTGTATGATATAAATATAGAAAAATTTTAAGTTTATTTTTATAGAATTAGGTAATGTGATGAGGAAATAATTCTGTATTTGATGAGGTAAGGTATGAAAGCTATTAAGTGGTTGTCATGGAGGCAGCCAAAGATAGACAGACTTTGACACCCAAAAGTCACATCCAAAGAAAGACTTTGATTGGAATAATTTTGAAAGGCAATTAGTGATGCATGTGTCCAATGACTTTGATTATAATTTTTTTTTTTTTTTTTTAATTTTTCTTTGCTTAGAATAGAACCTGTCAAGAAAGATCATTAATTTGGAATTTTGAAGCATATTGTTTTGACAATTTAGCCATTGTAACTTTTTTCCTAAGGGACTTAGACTCCCCAACGACTCTGGTGTCTACCTCTTTGGAAACTAAAACGAGAAATTTTATTTTTGATAATTATTTATTTTATTTTATTTTTGTTAATTGAAATGTCTGGACTCTGGACCAGTACACACGTCTCGACTAATCGTCAGGGAAAACTATCCCACAAGGCCACAACAACCCACCGTCGCAACTTTCTGGGTAATTATTAATTTATTGCTTTCATTTTTGTATAATATTTGATTTTTCTTTAGAACCATTCAATTCACTTGTATTATTTACTCCTCGTGTTTCATATAAAACGTGATTGATATAAGTAGATAAAGTATGAGCACCCATCTGCATATATTAGAAAAGAATTGTCTTATATTGATGATTGTTAGTTCACATCTCAAAGAATTTCCCTTTTTCATATATATATATAAAGGTTTTTTTCATATACCGTTGTGAGATCGATTTGTATTAAACTTACTAATAATTATCACATTTTTCATATTGTTACAGGGATTTTTATAAGTTTAAGAAGAGTTTTTAATAATTACTAGGGGCTTTCAATAATTTTAAATATATTTAATGTTAATCAATCACATATAGGTATACAAAAGAAACCTTACATATAAATCACGTGTTTTTAAATCTTTTATATGTAAAAAAAAAAATCATATAATCTTACAAGAACGAAGATATCATACATATAAATCCTTATAAAATTATGATATTGATATTAAACTTATAATTATTAGAAAGTATCAAGTACCATGTTTTTTATATTGTTACGTGGATTTTTATAAACTTAAGAGGGGTTTTCAATAATTCCGAGGGGCTTTTAATAATTTTAAATATGTTTAATATTAATTAATCTCATAAGGGTATATAAAAGAAACCCTATATATAAATCACATGTTTTAAAATCTTTTATATGTTAAAAAAAAAAAAAAAAAAAAAAGAGTCATATAATTTTACAGGAACAAGGGTATCATATATATATAAACCCTTATAAAATTATGATATTTATATTAAACTTACTTATAATTATTAGAAAGTATCAAGTATCATGTTTTTTATATTGTTACGTGGATTTTTACAAGTTTAAGTTCAATTATTCCGAGGGACTTTTAATAATTTTAAAAATATATTTAATATTAATCAATCTCATAAGGGTATATAAAAGAAACCCTACATACAAATCACATGTTGTAAATCTTTTATATGTTAAAAAAAAAAAATCATATAATTTTACAGGAACAAGGGTATCATATATATATATAAACCCTTATAAAATTATGATATTTATATTAAACTTACTTATAATTATTAGAAAGTATCAAGTATCATGTTTTTTATATTGTTACGTGGATTTTTACAAGCTTAAGTTCAATAATTCCGAGGGACTATTAATAATTTTAAATATATTTAATATTAATCAATCAAATAAGGGTATATAAAAGAAACCCCACATATAAATCACATGTTTTTAAATCTTTTGTGTTAAAAAAAAAAAATCATATAATTTTACAAGAACGAGATATATGAATTATCGTGTTTACTAGAAGTTTAATTTAACTGGGTTTTTTTTTTTGTCAAAGAATGAGATAATTAAGAAAGAAAAGTCTTGTTTACCTAATCAAATGTTTAATCAAAATGAGTTACCTAATTAAGTGTTGGTTGATTAAAAATGAGTGAAAGAATGAGAGATGCATGCATTATGTTGAAAGGGATATTAAAGGAGCCGACCCATCCAAGGTTTAATTGTTTAATGAACTTCATAATTTCAGCTACAGCTCACCTTGTCAAGACTTTGACTTACTAAATTTTGTTGTTACCTTCTTGTTAAGTTATTGAATTTAATGGGATGGCTGATGCTATAGACAGTAATTTCTTCTTTCTCATTTCTTTCCAAGAACTTTTGCCATTGATAATACGACAGTTTTTATAGGCCTCTTTTTCTTTCCTCTCATCATTCTGTCACTGTAAAATTCTTTTGTGGTTACTAACTAATTCTGAATTATAAAACTTTTGTACGAAACAAAGATAAAATTCTATTGTGGAAACTGATTAAGTGTACGTTGGTACGGTTTATTCGAGTAGAGCTTATAGAAGAAGAGCTTATGAAAATATAGCTTTTATAAAAGAAAATAGAAGAGCTTATGAAATCAAATCAAATATATAAAAAAAAGGATAAAGGCATTTTTGAAATTTTAGAACTTTTTTGTTTTTAATGATTGGAGGTAGTCGAGTCAGTTTATGTGCGCCTCGAATTAATCTTACGAGACTTTACATTATTGATCGAGCAATTGTCAACTCTAATTGACTTCCGAGACTTTCAAACTATCGACGTAGTAAGAGTTTCAATGACCACCCCTATTAACAACAACCATATTTCTCTTTTATGGGTACTCACTAATTCAATTGATAAGATTTCTTGTCGACTTAGTAATATATATTATATTCAAGGATTTATTAATAGTAAAATTTACATCATGATATTGTTAAAAAAAAAAAAAAAGAAAGAAAGAAAGAAGGCGTGTGGACTGTGGATAATAAAAAATTGCCACCATGTATGAACTAACCTTTTCCCTGCAGTCTCCCGGCCAAAGACCAGCACACAAACTTAATTTTTTTTTTTTTTACTCATAATCAAATAAAGTCAAGAACCTTATTTTAATCATTTAACATGAAGAAAGATTGCCATGAAAATCATATATTTATTGATTTTCATACTCATTTATACATATTTATAAATAATATTATCTCTTCTCAAATTTATTTTCAGCTTGCTATTTGATTGGTATGACATGAAGTTATAAAGGAACCCAACTGGATTATAGCCATGAAAATGCCAAGAAGCTCAACATTTTAGCATATGACCAAACAAACAGGCCAAAACACTTAATCTACTCCGCCACAAACCTCATTTTTTACAATATGAAACCGCTGTCCAATTCAAAGTCAAGCTGGGGCCTCTCCATTTTTGCTCTCAAGCCAGTAGAGGCGTGACAAGAAATCTCTCTCTCTCTCTCTATATATATAATTATTTTAAAACATTTTCTTGATATTCTTCCACATTTGAATCTCTTTAACATTTGTAACTCCTCAGTAAATAAATATTGGTGGGTTGGTTTATATATATAGAACCTCAGGAATTACCTTTAGCTTAATCAATACACTATGGCTCTTGTTCTGAAAAGGGTCAGTTGGAAATATTTTCTGCCTGGTTGTGTAAAGGCCAAGAAGCCACATCCTTCTTCATCGGTTCCGAGAGTTCAGGATGATTCCAATCAAATGTCTATGCGGCGATTGTCACTTTCTGATGTGAGTAACACTGGCTCTCAGATATCGTTGAATGATTTGTCGAGCTCTCTGGTGGGATCAAATCTTCATATTTTTACTCACAAGGAGCTGGAAGTGATGACGAACAGTTTTTCCAAGAGTGAGTTTCTTGGAGAAGGAGGGTTTGGACAAGTTTATAAAGGGTTTATTGATGATAATCTAAGGCCTGGCTTGAAGGCTCAGCCTGTTGCTGTTAAAGTCCTGGATTTGAATGGCTCGCAGGGGCATAGGGAATGGCTGGTAAGATTATAATAAGTGTATAAATAAAGTTCATTGGAAGTATATTTATTACTATCAATTGAAGATTGTGATTTTAATGAGAAATGGATTTGATTTTCCAGGCTGAAGTAATCTTTCTTGGACAATTGAAGCATCCTCATCTGGTGAATTTGATTGGATATTGCTGTGAGGATGATCACAGGCTTCTGGTTTATGAATACATGCCACTTGGAAACTTGGAGGATAAACTGTTTAAAAGTAAATAAGCTTTTTTTCTTGAACTCGCTGCTTTATCTGTATTTTAATACATGTATTTCTTTTTAAAATTAATGAGTGTTTTTTTTCAATTGTATAATGCAGATTATGCTGCAACATTGCCCTGGTTAACAAGAATAAAAATTGCTCTAGGAGCTGCACAATGTCTGGCTTTTCTCCATGAAGAAGAAAAGCCAGTAATATACAGGGATTTGAAAGCTTCAAACATCTTACTGGATACGGTAAGCACTTCTCTTCCAAGCCTTTCTTGTATTTTTCAAAAGATATCATATTCAGTGAGCTGGAGTTTATGTTTTCAATTTTTTTAATTTTCTTTCCAGGATTACAGTTCCAAGCTCTCTGATTTTGGATTGGCAACAGATGGTCCGCAGGGAGATGTTTCTCACATTACAACATGTGTCATGGGCACAGAGGGCTATGCAGCTCCCGAATACATAAAGACTGGTAATAATCGCTTTTAAGTATTTTAATGCGATTTTTAATGCGACACTATTGGGTTAATCATGAAAGATTGCTAACATCGATGAGTTTTTTTGGCAGGTCACTTGACAGCTATGTGTGACGTGTATAGTTTCGGAGTGGTGCTGTTGGAACTATTAACCGGCAGGAAATCTATTGACAAGAACCGTCCAAGAAGAGAACAAGATCTTGTGGAATGGGCAAGGCCATTGTTGAAGGAGTTTCGCAGGCTGGAGCAAATAATAGATCCAAGACTAGAGGGTCAGTACTCAACTGAGGGAGTTAAGAAGGCTGCACTATTGGCTTATCAATGCCTGAGCCATCACCCCAGGTCCAGACCCACAATGAGCACTGTGGTCAAGACTTTGCAGCCTCTTTTGGAATTGAATGACATCCGCATGGGATCCTTTGTCTGCACTGTTTCAAATGATGGCAACCTTACTTATGTCCACAACAATGCCCGAAACTATGAACAAAAGGATGAGAAAAGGGAAGAAATCGGCTGCCATCGGCTTCGAAAAGGTCGCCGTCAACGTCGACGGATTAGGCCATCAAGGTCTAGAGATGTATATTCTGATACTGTTTTGTATAAAGCTCTTGGAACAAGCTTATACTCCCCCAGAAACTAGAGGCAAAGGGGACATATAAATTTTTTTTTTTTGGTTCTTTTGTTTTTCGGTTTGAGTGATGTAATCTTACAATTGTTCTATATTGTTAAAAGGAGAAAATGGTTATTGAAAATTTTTAAATTAGCCTAAATTGTGGACTTCAGGATGCATAAAACACAGTCAAATGTGTTCTGAATTTGTGTTTCATTAATCATCTTCTGGAAATCTTACTCATGCTGAGGCCTTGCTGAGAAGTGCAACTCTACCTAAAATCTTCTGGAATTTCAAAACTAAAAATTGTTCAATGAAAGTTCAAAGTCAACATTGTAAGAACAGGTTAACTTGGGGTGGGATGTTCAAAGTTTCAACAACTCTAAGAGATGATGACTCTCAGGTTTTACTAATCTTTAAAAGCTGTGCCACAAATTCTATGGGGCTAGCTAGCTTGGATATTTTAAACTTCTATAAGCAAAGACTTGGAGTATTCCCACCATTTCACCTACTCCATCCACAGCAACTTGAGGCAACTACAAGGAACTATTCATGAACCCTAAATTTCCCATTTGAGTTTAAGTCAAAAAATTTGGCAGGGTTGGATTTTGAAGTAGAAATGTGAAAAATAAGGAAAGAGAATTCCTTGTCGGTCTCTATATTGAGTAGTTTTTATTCAGAATAAACATTGAATAAAAGTTTTAGCATTTACAGCTTTTTAAATGGTTAAGGAAATCCTAATTTTAAATAAGAAACGATGAAAATATGATTTTTACTATAAATGAAAAAGAAATTGGAATTTAAAACTTCTTTTCTAAACAATTCATGCCAAAAAAGCAGTATTCTAAAACAATTAAATGTGATTTTAAAGTCAAAAACAATATAATTTAACTGAAAACAATAAATCGCACAACCGCCGCATAATGAAATTGTGATTTATGATTTCTTATTAAAGTATTTTTTTTTTACAAGTCAAACGTGTTTTCATTTTCTGTAAACGGTTATTCTTAACATTTAAAAATAAAAAATAAAACAAATTCATAAAATAACACGTCATACATCATTTTCCTCAAAAATCGAACATGAACTATAATGAAAATAATAATGTTATTTGTTATGCATGAAAAAAATAGGATCGCTACATGCGAGCTCACAAGATCGGCACTCGTAGAGTTTAGGCGAGTGCGTCACAGCTGCAGATGCAATCACGTCGCATGTTGGCGTGAGTAGCATGCTCCTGCCAATGCAGTGGGTGTGCGCCAGACTGACGAAAGGCTGGAGGCTATCCACGTGTCCAATCCCTGCACAAATCGAGAAAATCACTCGAGCAGGTGAACAACGGGATGCAAAGAAGGATTTGCACGGTATCTGTCCCCTTTTTACGGATTCAATAATCATTACCCCAATTCAACCCACTATAAATAGAGAGTCCCCCTCCCGTTTGTGGGATTAGCGAATTTCACTCTGCAATAGCTCATTCTCTCTCTCTCACTTGTATTCTCAATACTCTGAATCAGCCCGCTAGATGCGACCTGATCCTACATATATAAATACAATATCAGTGGACGTATGATTCGCTTGTTTAAGCATCTGAACCACTTTAAACATTGTTTCTCCACCTTGTACTCATCTCAATCCCTCATTCACGTGTGTCTCCTGAGTTAGCTTAGCGTTTCTCACGTGCGAGTTATTGGTGTCAAAATCAAGCATCAACATTATCAGTCCAATATGGTAGTAATTTTTCGTACCAAGTCATTGAAGAACTTTATTAGTGTAATTTTCAGGATTGGAGAATCACCAACTGTTGAGCATATTGATAATCATAGGTGTGAAATCTTCTTCCATGAGTTCTCATAAAGTGGTTAATATAAAGCTACTGATGATTAGTCATCTCAGAAAGTTACAATACTGGATTTATTCAAAAAGTCTAACCAGATCTTATCATTATAAAGAAAAAGTTGTAAAACAAAAAGCTAGACAGGGACTTTGCTTCTTCATTGGACGGAACTGGGAAATGAAAGCTAGATTATTATAATTCAGCATGCCTCTGACTGTTACAATTTACAAATAATTTAGTAGGCAAGGCTGAAATGCATGTATCTTATTTTATAAATATCTGGCCTTGTTCATTTTCTTTATTCTATTTTCCTGAAACATGTGGCCTCAGAAATTCTGGAAAAGTGAGCAATGATGAAGATCAAAAATCTAGAAAATTTGTATAAACAATCAAATTGTCAACTGAAGATGATGTAACTGTGGAAAGATTTTTGGTGGCAGCATATGTATTTTTACAAGTTTAAAATTGTAAACACTAATGTTATATGGTGGAACCTCTAACAAAGACTCTTTAAATTTCAAAGATTGTCACCTTGAAGTTTGATCCAAGCATACTTTATACATCTGTTTTTGGTTATTATATAGTTTCAGTTGAGGGGTAAAACTCATCTGGTCCACATTTTGTGCCTTTTTCTTTTTCATCTTATCTTAACAGAATAAAGGAACATGATTGACCATTTGCAGAACTAAATACGAAGATAAGCAGACAAACTGGTCTTGACTTATTTCTTGCCTAACTGGACAAACGTAATCAGTTCTAGATCTTGGAGATTAACCTAACCATTGGAGTTATCAGGTATATATTTAATATTGAGAAACTTGGCAATCCAGTTCGGGAGCATTATACTTTTGGCTGCAGGTAGTTCATGTGAAAGGAGTTTGAAATGAGTTCATGGTCAGAATCAATGAGGTAAGATGATTCCCTTGCAAGAGTCGGAAGAAGTTGATTGATTCTTAAGCGTCTGAGCAAAATCACACACGTTTAAGACATTGAAACAAAGAAAATTCACAATTTGCTACATTTTGCTTACCTACAGAACATGTCAGCATGATATATACAAATCCTAAATCCTGAAGATCAATGAGAATGCTCCTCCCTTTCATCAGTTGTCAAAATTTTTCTTACAACTCCTGGCCCTCAAATCCTGTGCTCTATCAGCTGATGTTACAACTTTTTTCCCAAGGGGAACGTCTCCTACAGCCAAATCCTGTGTAATAACAACTTCTCCGTCATCAAATGTGGACTGTCCGCAAACGTATCAAACCCAGACAGAACAGATTACAGATGAACAAATGCTGATTGTAATAAGAAGACTTTAACTCCAATACCATGTTAAGTAACTATCTGTGCCGTTGTAGTTGCAGTACCAAGTTGCTCTATAAATTTTTGACATAACTACATAAGATTCCACATCAACCAAGTATTTCACTAAGCCTGAATCCAATTGAGTCCAAGCTTGGCAAAGAAAACCAGCCACTGATATGCATCCAAATGATAGCCTCGGCAAAGTACAACTTGGGGATTGGATGGCATTGCTTCTTCACGTTCAGGAAGATGGAAAAGTTTAAATCCAGCTGCTTGCCTATAGTTAGACGTGGTTTTTTCTACGTTTTCTCCTGGATTTCTTTAAGTTGGGTAAGCTCTTACATTTATCATCATTTCTGTCCTGGATCCAGTCCATATGACACTTGTCATCATATGGAACAACCTCCCCATTAACAAATGGTTCTCCTGCGAGAAAATAATAGTAGTTTTATAATAAACAAGAAAGAACTTGTAATTTACCCAAAATGAGCCTTCCAATTACAAAAACATAACCAAATAACACATGATGTTCCAATGAATGCAAAATCAGGATATGCACGGCAAAATCATTACGTTATCATTCTGTTTGAGTTCCCTTTAACATAGATTTGGACTCAAACAACTTGCAATTAGCATCAAATCGTTCATTGTGTCAAGTCAGAACATAGACCTTGATTATGGATTCCCAATTAATGGATTGAGACTGGTGTTACTTATACTGTTACACATTCATAACAATTTCCTCAGCCCAGTACAAGTACTTAATTTATTATCTTAGGAACAACATAGACACCAGATGGGATTTCATCAAACACAACTATCATCATGACAAATTAACAGCACACACTAGAGAAGTTATAGATCCATTGGATGAATACATTGACTACAATTATATTGATAAACATGCCGGAAACGAACAAATTATAAAGTAATGCATCAACTTTTGTTTCTGCAGTAATTCAAATGCATGTAGGCCTATTCGTCCAAGCAAGGAGTTCCTACAACCCGTCGTGTGACATTGAAACTATTCAATTGTATCCTCTCTTATGCCTTCCACTTCTTGGTCACAAAAGAAACCACCACCACCACCACCACCATAAAAAAACAAATTACAATCGGATGCCTCAATTTTTAGCAACGCCTAAATTTACTAGCTCAAGCTCATGCTTAAAATCAGATGTCTCACTAAAATGAGATAATGTTGCTGAAATGGAATGATCAATCACTAATCCATATATCAATAAAGCAAGATGAATAATAGTACCTCCATAACTATTTTCACCATTGAACAAGTAAGAATCTGGCAGAACCCATTTCACATTTGGCAACGCTGCAAACCAACCAGAACAAAATCATAACCACAAAATCAGAGGAAAATGTCAAAGGAAAAAACAAACAACGAAAAGAAACCTTACCTTTGATCTTATAAGTGAAGTTTTCTGGGACTTTGCAACCAAATGCATAGTAGTATTTAGTGGAAACTGAGTATATAGATTTCTTTGCTTCCTCTTCACTGCATATACCAATTTAAGAAAACCGAAATGGATGATAAACAGCTAAAACTAAATAGAAGGAAACAAAAGGTTGAAACTTTACCTGCCGAAAGCCATAGCGAGAGTCTTGACATAGCCATTAACGATCTCATCACGAGGTGGGTATCCCATGGGAGCCTCCATGACGACGAGCCAGTGCTCATAGTCACACCCCTCTAGCAAACTAGGTACCCGGCTCAACTGAGTCACCACCGAGCCGGAAGAGAACAGACTGGACGGAGAGGAAGACAGAAGATAACGGCGAAGAGGTGTCGTTAGATTCGTCGGGTTCCTGATGAGGCTTCGTAGCATTGTCGTTTTGATGGTAAATTTTTGCGTTTTGAGTTTTGCCTGAAAAAAAATGATGATGATGATTTGTGAAGTGACCCTGTATGATACATGATGTTGCTTCGTTTGATCCATTGCCACGCAATCAGAGTTTAATGGGCCTAGTTTTTTTTCTCAGCCAACATTTCAAGGCCCATATATTTTTTGTTCTCTCATTAATTGCAACTTGTTTAACCTATTTAATTCTAAAATTAATTTTTTTTTATTTTTTGGTAAATCCCGTAATTGCCTCTCCCGCAACTAGAAGATAAGACCTACAGTGACTAAAGGAATTGCCATCGGCCACAAATGAAAAGATTTCATTTTCTTCACATTAGATAATTTGAATAATTTATTTTCTCATATAATTTAATAATTGAAATGAGATAAATAAAACTACTATGTTTCAAGATTATGATAACATCAATGAAGAATGAGATATATATATTGTCATGATAGAGACTATAAAAACTTAAAAGTTATATTTGTTTTACATCATCAATTTAGTAAATTGTTATGTTGAATATATGTGGCTGAGTTTCCTCCACTCTAGAGCTTGTTTTTTGGGGGTGAATTCTAATCAAGTCCGTTTATCTTTATGGAGGGTAATGATGGGTCCTAATGGGTTTGGACCCTAACCATGCATGCCCATAGATGATGCCGAGCGTAAAAGACGTTATGATGTATATATATTGTAGACATTATTATCAAATTGTAGACGTCAAATTGCTACGGATAACGGATGATAATTTAAAGGAAAAAATATTATATTTTTATTGATGATTGTAACTTTAGGTTGGTGATAAACGTTTGATCCTAATAGATAACAATGCCCAAACAAGAACAACCTGAGTCATTTATTATTCTCTAAACACTTAGAACTTTACAATAACAAATAAAATAATACCATTTTTATATAGTAATCTCATTACTTATCTCATTTTATTTTAATCTTTGCCCAGAATCCCACATATATTATATTCAAACCATACAACATATTATCACATGACATGAAGAAAGGAATACTGTTATGCATACATTAATCAAGATGTGGCAGAATTTACTTGGGATCCACTCACATTACAGTCTCACCATTAAGCACTTATTGAAATTACTCTTACTCTATAGATTAAGGCAATCTAATTAAGCCATAACATAGTTAAATTACATTGCGTAAAGATGGGGTGCAAGCCTCTGTTCAACAACAGCTTCAAGTGGGAATTTTCTTGGAGTTGAGAGCCCGAAAATTTCCTCCATGTTTAGATCTTCTTTGGTCATGTTTCCAGGCAATTTCCATGCAAATCCATGCAGAAGATTAGCCAAACTTGATTGAATCACTTTGAGTCCTAGACTGTACCCTGGACACATCCTCCTTCCGGCTCCAAATGGCAATAATTCAAAGTCATGACCTTTCACATCAATTGACTTCCCAATGAATCTCTCAGGGTAAAATTCATTCGGGTTCTCCCACAATTCTGGATCTCTTCCGATCGTCCACACACTGACCAGGGCACGCGTGTCTTTGGGGATGTCATAGCCGGCGACTTTGACGTCTTGTCTAGTCATTCGGGGGACTAGCAATGGTGCCACCGGGTGCAGACGCATAGTCTCTTTGACGATGGCGTCGATAAACGGTAGGTTAACGATGTCTTTCTCTTCAACCCATCTTTCTCTTCCGATCACTCTGTCTAATTCTTCTGTTGCCTTAGCGAATATCTCTGGTTTCTTTAGTAGCTCAGAGATGGCCCATTCCACTGTCACTGCTGAGCTCTCAGTACCTCCAGCTATCAAGTCCTGCCGACAAACAGCTCATTGTTAGCCACAAGACAAAAATAAAAAGATCCGGTTGTTGCATATCTCAATAATTTTTACATAATTATTAAAGTTAAAATTTGTATCACTATCGAAATTATCAGAAATAGATCTCCTGTGGCTCTGGTCTTTCCACATGCCTCCTGGATGAGTTACACAGTAAATAAATGCAATATGCTTATGTGGAACCCACTCCCCCCAATGATATGTAGACTTTATATATACAAAAATAGTAAAATGTCTTATTAAAGTAATGAAGAACGGACCCATATGGTTTTTTTTTTTTTGGTATAAAATACTTCTCGCCATTACTAAACTTTTCTGAAGCATTTACTGCATAGCAAATTTGGGGTAACATTCTTTGATCCTCTGGCATCGTATTTGGACCAGTTTTGAGCCTTGTACTCCAAATTGAGAAGCACCCTTTGAAAAATTAACTTCTCTAAAAAAAAATTCATCTTATAGCAAATAGCTTAGTTTCATTTTTCAATAGATTTATTTAGGGAAAAAAAAAACTGAAGTCAGAAATGGCTTGCAAGCTAGTTTTTGGCTTGTTGCTGTATGAGAAGTTGCAGGGAAAATGAGGCCTTGACGTAAATTGGAAAGCAGTTTAGATTCAAGGCTTCAGAGGATTCCTTGTGGTCCTTTAGTACATAGTCAAACATTTTATAGTGCAGTCAACAAACAAAGAAAAGTATTTTTCATGGTAATTGTATTCTGAAAACGGTATAGAGATAACCACTCAATGAGTCACTATCAATGAAATGGGAAAGAACTTGTAGAAACAGTTGAAACTGGCGATACCTGAGTAAAAGCTTTGACGCCATGTCTTTCGAGCTTAACCTCGAGATTGGGATCATCGGCGAGCTGCAACAGGACATCAACCATGTCTCTCGCAACATAATTCTCCACACCTTTCCTCCTCGCGTTATGTACATCCAAAACATGCTCCAAAAACCTGTCAAACTTCTTCGCCAAAGCCTTCATTCTCTTTCTGTAACCCTGCAAGTCCAAGAACCCGAGCCAGGGAATCGAGTCCCCGATATCCAACACCCCATTGAGCAAGAACAACTCATCAAGCATTTCCTTAAACTCTTGTGGCGTCACAATCTCGTTCTCTTCATGCTTGTCTGTGTATTTTTTCCCCAACACCATGCGACTAATCACGTTCAAACTCACGTCCGAAAGATAGTCCTTCAACAAAATACTCTTCCCAGCTGACTTCTGCAGCCCTTTAAGCAACAATTTCATCTCTTCCACCCTTATGTACTCGTAAGATTCAAGGCGTTTAGCGCTAAACAGCTCCATCAAGCACATTTTGCGAGCCTGGCGCCAGTAAGGACCGTAAGGTGACCAAGTGATATCAGAATAATTGTAGGTGGTGTATTTGCCGGCGGCTATTTTGGGCCGGCCAGCGAAGTGGACGTCATCAGTTTTGAGGATGGTTTTCGCCATCTCAACAGAAGAGCCCACCACAACAGGGAATGACCCAAATTTGAGTTGCATAATGGGCCCATATTTCTGCGACAGCTCGTGGATGGACCGGTGCGGAAGTGGACCGATAAGGTTGAGGTTTCCGATGATAGGCCATGGTTTTGGCCCCGGAGGGAGTTTGAGTTTCGGTTTACGAAGGCGGCGGGAGAGGAGGACGAGGGCAACGGTGGCTAGCCACGCTGCGAAGTAGGAGGCCCAAGAGGGGGTGATGAGCTCCATTGAGGGGTTATAGTGAAAGATTTAATGAAGTTGGGATGTGGTAGTGTAAGTGTGGTGGGGATATTTATAGTTGAGTTTTGTGAGCAAAGTCTTTGGGATTTGATATTTTTAATTGAGTAAAATAATTGAACTTAGGCATGCTTCATGTGGGGTTTGATTAATTAATTAAATTAGTGATGTAATGGGTTTTGTAATTTCCTCACTATGCATTAATAATTTAGTGGCCTACTTGTAATAGAAAAAAGTATGAATAAACAAATAAAGTAAGAGTCTTTGTGAGTGCGATGGTCCAAGAGCCTCCAATTTGATAATTTCGTAAAGAGTGAAGTGTGTAAAGCTGATGGATTTGTAGGTATGAATTCGACAAGAAAATATCAAGAGACTTTGAATCCCTTCTATTTAGAGGGAAGACCAGTGTCACCGTATGAACAAAATCATGTTTGTTAAATTTCATAAACTACACCGAAGTAAAGGGTCGTTGGTTTCAATATTTTTTCCTATCCTATTCATATCATTTCTAAAATACACATTTAGAGAAAATATTATTATATTTTATTTAATTATTTTTTAAATCCCCTAAGTTTGTTAATTTAACAAAACACCTCTAAATTTTTTTTTAAAATTGACAAAAACACCCCCACCACCTACATTTGCCAGATTTCAACCATCACTGATGAAACATGGCTGGAATTTGATATAATAGCGTACTACCGACTGAATCTAGCCAGCAGTGTGCCGATATAACCTTTTTCGGCCAGATCTACCGTGGATTTGGCTGGAAAAGGTCGAATCTACGGAAAAAGATCTGGCCGTAGACGACCATATCTTTAGCCGTAGCTAGTCGTCAATGAGAACCAAGATATGGCCGTCGTTGATCAAGATATGGCCTTCGTTGACGACCAAACGCGATGGTGTCCAGCTGCTAATATTTAATGGGTGGGTGGGGATGTTTTTGTAATTTTTAATGTTTTTATTATAAGGGTGTTTAGTAAATTAACAAACCTATGGGGTATTTTTATTAATTTTTAAATCCTACCTAGTTATTCCCACCCAACTCTTACTATTTCAAAAATACTATTCTAAATACTAAAATAAACACACCCTTTAATACTGTCACTCAAGATATTTATTTTTCTCGTAATCATGTTCTGAGTGATAGTTTCAGAAGTTTATGAAATTCAATAATTCATATAACATAATAATAGAGAGCAATTAGAATTCTTAATTTTATTGTAGATATATATGGATTTATGTTTATTTGGGTTGGTGGGTGTTGGAAAAATGAAGTGGGAAATTTTTGAATTGACTTGACTTTGGAAAATGCCTTTCGTTTTTCATGGCTCTTTCTCGGAAAATTTGTGGGTAAGTAAAAGGAAAAAGAAAATTGATTTGAGATTGACTTGAGTCAATGCAGCCGGTGGCTGAATAAATTACAAGTTTAGTGCTTCCCTTCATTACTTTAATCATATAATTCCTTTCATTGCTTTATCAACAAAATCAAATATTATTTATTGCTCATATATTGTGTTCATATTCACGAACACATCAATGGTTAGGTAATAAGATGATTATAGAATACCGATCATTATTTCAAGATTTTTATTTTTAAATTCAGGACTCATAAAACAAGTCTAAGGGGTTGTTAAGATAATTATGGTGAATTGAGGATAGTACAGATACATATACAGTCTTAAGTTCGATTCTTTGTCTAAACGTGATTTTTCATATGAGCATTGACCATTTAAGTGGCCGCTATAGCGTTTGGATAGTCAAGCAAATTCAAGAAATTTCAAGAAAGATTTTTGTTTTTTCCTTATTTTTTTTTTTTTTTTTGATAAAAAGAAATTTGTTGTAAGTTCAACGAAGGTTCATGAAAGTTTCCCAACTTTTTGAAGGAGGAAAACAAAGGAGTAAAATGACAAGAAATTATGTGGGGTTTATTGTGAGCTCCTACCGAATTTAATTGAAATTTCCTAAAGTTCGAAATTTCAATTAAATTATGGGGTGAGTTGAGTTAGTCAAAGTTTGAGATTATAATAAAGTGGAAATTAATAATTTTGTCATATATGAGAGAGATTCCTTTTGCCAAACGATATTATAATAAGATACGATATGTTTAACGTGGGTGAGTACTTTTTGTTTTTGTTTTTATATTTGTTAAAGAAAAAAACAGTAAATAGAATTAAACTAAAAATAATATAATAATAAAAGGGTTAATATTAAAAAAAAGTTATTAAATATCTCTTAAAATTATTAAAAACTAACCCTTCTCGTAAAGGGTGTTCCATGGTTTTCTGAAAGTCGTTGAAATATTTGAGAGATAATGACATGTCAAAATCGAATTAAATTAACTATTTTATATAATAATGAATTATTATTTGGATACCCATTTTTGGAATTTGATTTGGGTTTTATCTAATTTTTTTTTTTAATTTATGTTTCAAGAAGCAAAATTAGATAGAGTTGATGATTTTTTTTTTTCCCTTCAAATTTCCTTTTTTTCTTAAATAATTAGATTTTCTAGTAAATAATTTAAATTTAATAATTTTCTCTTTCACCAATAAAATCAATAGTCTCATGGAATTATTGTCAAAAATCTCTTAATAAAAAATTAATAAGAATAAGGACTCTAAACACTGACTCTAAAGTCTTTACATTATGATCATAATCCAACAAATTAATAATAAAATTCTAACTAAGTTCCATATTAAAATAATTACAAAGAAGACCTTATAGATAAGACTTTTGGTTGCTATTATTTTATTTGTTGGACTCTAATAATATCAAAAGTTAAAGTTTCAAACACATGAATCACAACAATAATAAAAACAAAAAACAAATTAGGAGCTATGGTCCAGCTGGTAGCTGGACTTTTAGTGAGTGAACTTTACCTGTAATGTCTGAGTTTTGAATTTCATTGGAAGTAGCTTATGATCAGAGACATTTACCCGAGTCCTGATGGAGAACTAATCTTATATCTTCGGGTATAGGGACATTTTAAGGTTTTTATCAAAAATAAATAAATAAAAATAAAACTTGAAATTGATTGGGAATTAGTTTCATATATATATAAATAAAAATAGAACTCGAATACCCGAGTCTTGATGAGGAATTTATAGTGGGGACATCTCAATGTTATAAAAAAATAATAATAATAAATAAATAAAAAAGGGTCTTAATCAATCCAACAAACATGACGAAATGCTATAAATTATATCTGACATCATCTTATTACAGGTATGCCAAAATAATAATAAAAATGGAATAGATATCATTATTTATTACTACTTTTATTTAAAAAAGAAAGCCACTTTTATTTTCCCAGTATTTTAATTTATAATGTGGTGGTTGTAGACTTTAGGGTAATAGTTCTATTTTAATTAAGAGTTAATGACATTAATCTTCCTAGATATTATATAATAATAAAAGTTTCTTTAAAGTTTTTGAAATAATAGATGTTTCGAGACGATGCGAAGTTGTGTCTAGAGGTAATTGGTGTCCCTCAAGCCATCGGGTTGTGCCACGAGTTGAAAACTTTGACAATTTTCTGGTGGGTGTTTGCAAGAATGATATGCACAAGGGTGTGCATACAAAATTGTAGAGATGGTAATGGCCGAGTGGGGATCGGGTACCTCTTGGCCCAAGTCTAGACCTGGGCCCGACCCCATGACTCTGACCTAGGCTTGGGCCAGGCCTATTGTGAGGATGTCAAGTAATGACCAGGCCTAGCCCGATTGGCTTTTTATGACTCTCACTCCCGCCCATGTTAATTCTAATTTATTTTCTCATAGGCAAACTTTGATATATTTTTCTTTGTCATTCATATTAACTTAATTAATAATATCTCTTGCTTTAATCACCATATTTTTTATGTGTATAGATTAATATAGTGAACAATAGATCTTGGGTTTGACTAAAATCGTAATTGATTGTTATCATAAATTCATTTCAAAATCATAATCAAATCAAATCAAATTTTAACTTTTTTTTAAATGATAAAAACTCGGGTCTAGCCTTGTGATGGCTGTCCTAGGCCCGGCCCGCACACGAGGGCGGGCCTTAAGACCATTCCTAAGCCTATGTCCATCCCCGCAAACAGAGGTTAATACCCAACCCGTATGGGCGGGGTCGGGTTGGGTTCTCAGAAATCTTGGTACAATTGCCATCTCTGAGGAGAGATGCTCCTTGAAAGGGGAGTGTAAAAGCCGTTAGGAGTCGTTCTTTACAGTCGACGATTAAGAAGAGATCAGGGCATCCAACCATTAATGAATTGTTAATGAGTCATTAAAATTTACGTTGTTATAAGTTAGTAAAAATTATCAAATTGCTCTCTTATCTTACCGTTTATCTTAAAACCTAAAAACTTAAAGACAGGAAATTTATGTAATATTAAAAATCTCAAAATGTTTTTATATTATTATATTATACCTTGGAGATTAGTCAGTAACTCTAAATGAAATATTAAATCTAAATATTTAATTCAATAAATAAAAATAATATTAGTGAGTTTAAAGGTTGTACACTTAATATGCTTCGTTGATTGTCCACGTGGAATCAAATTTGATGAAAAACATGAATCACATGTGGTAGCCCCACTATTAGTGAATAGTATTTTTTAACCTATAGTCAAATGGGCGTACCTACATTATGGCATTGGCATGGACCTCGCTATTCTATGATTTGGGGTGGTTCGTTGCATGGTCCTAACCACTTTATAGGCAAGGGCAGAGCCACGGGCGTAGCCTGAAAATATGTTATTGGTAGGGGTGAGCGGTTCCGGGTACCCTGCACTTTTCCGGGAACCTAACCGAATCAGACAAGACAGTTCCCAAAAAAGGAACCGGAACCGGAACCGCACAAGACAGTTCTTCAATTCAAGGAACCAGAACCTAAAATGCAGGTTCCGGTTCCTTTCCAGGGTACCCTGTAAAAAATCAATTACCCCCCTATTAGTTTAAAAAATAACAAAAACACCTTATAAGTTTACAAATACACCCCTAACAAATTTTCGTTATTCATTCATTTGTGTCCAATGTAACTCATAACCTGTAATCTCTAAGCAATGCTTGAATTCAATCAATTCATCACAATTCACATAAAATTCGTCAATCAAAACCAAAACACAAACAATTATTCATCACAATTCACATAAAATAACTTCACCAAAATCATTTAAACAAACAACAATTCTTAATACTAATTACTAACATTGCCATTTGCCAGGGGTCTATTTGATAAGTTAATAAATTATTAATGTTTATAAATTTATTAATTTAATGTTATAATTGGTTAATTGGGTATTTATAATATACCAAATATAATTTCGTAAATTTAATATTAGAAACAAGTAATGTTATAATTAAATAAGTGATCATACTACAATGTAAATTGTAATGTTATAATTAATTAAGTGATCATACTACAATGTAAATTGTAATGTTATAATTAATTAAGTAATATATTATTTAATTATAATGTAATATTATAATTAATTAAATTGTTAATCATTTAATTAAGTATTATAATATTGTTTATAATAGAATGTTATAATTAATTAAATAATCATACCATAAATTTATAATATAATATTATAATTAATAAAATTATAATAATTCGATTAAATATTGTGCAAATTAGTAAATTACTAATGTTTATAATATAATGTCATAATCAATTAAGTAATCATTTAATTATGTAATGTTATATTAATTATATGATCATACTATAATAGTATAATGTAATGTTATAATGAATTAAGTAATCGTACTACAAATCTATAATTTAATATTATAATTAATTAAATTTCAAATCATTTAATTAATATACTAATGTTTATAATGAAATGTTATAATTGATTAAGTAATCATATTACAAATATATAAAGTAATGTTATAATTAATTAAATTTTTAATCGTTTAATTAAGTAATGTAATAGTATAGTAAATTACTAATGTTTATAATGTAATGTTATAAATTCATAACTAATTAAGTAATTATGCAATCATTTAACTATATAATGCTATAATTAAGTAAGTGATTATAATATAATGTAATATAATAATATTATAATTTAATTGAGTAATTATTTAACTATAATATAATGCTTAATTAATGTTTATAAGGTAATGTTATAATTAATTAAATTTCTTATCATTTAATTAAGTATTGTGCTAATGTTTATGTAATAAATTAGTAATTACTAATGTTTAAAATATAATATCATAACTCATAATCAATTAAGTAATTATTTAATTATGTAATGTTATATTAATTATATGATCATACTATAATAGTATAATGTAATGTTATAATGAATTAAGTAATCATACTACAAATCTATAATTTAATATTATAATTAATTAAATTTCAAATCATTTAATTAATATACTAATGTTTATAATGGAATGTTATAATTGATTAAGTAATCATATTACAAATATATAAAGTAATGTTATAATTAAGTAATGTAATAGTATAGTAGATTACTAATGTTTATAATGTAATGTTATAAATTCATAACTAATTAAGTAATTATGTAATCATTTAACTATATAATGCTATAATTAAGTAAGTGATCATAATATAATGTAATATAATAATATTATAATTTAATTGAGTAATTATTTAACTATAATGTAATGCTTAATTAATGTTTATAAGGTAATGTTATAATTAATTAAATTTCTTATCATTTAATTAAGTATTGTGCTAATGTTTATGTAATAAATTAGTAATTACTAATGTTTAAAATATAATATCATAACTCATAATCAATTAAGTAATTGTTTAATTATGTAATGTTATATTAATTATATGATCATACTATAAATAGTATAATGTAATGTTATAATGAATTAAGTAATCATACTACAAATCTATAATTTAATATTATAATTAATTAAATTTCAAATCATTTAATTAATATACTAATGTTTATAATGGAATGTTATAATTGATTAAGTAATCATATTACAAATATATAAAGTAATGTTATAATTAATTAAATTTTTAATCGTTTAATTAAGTAATGTAATAGTATAGTAAATTACTAATGTTTATAATGTAATGTTATAAATTCATAACTAATTAAGTAATTATGTAATCATTTAACTATATAATGCTATAATTAAGTAAGTAATCATAATATAATGTAATATTATAATATTATAATTTAATTGAGTAATTATTTAACTATAATGTAATGCTTAATTAATGTTTATAATGAAATGTTTATAAGATAATGTTATAATTAATTAAATTTCTTATCATTAAATTAAGTATTGTGCTAATGTTTATATAGTAAATTAGTAATTACTAATGTTTAAAATATAATATCATAACTTATAATCAATTAAATAATTATTTAATTATGTAATGTTATATTAATTATATGATCATACTATAATAGTATAATGTAATGTTATAATGAATTAAATAATCATACTATAAATCTATAATTTAATATTATAATTAATTAAATTTCAAATCATTTGATTAATATACTAATGTTTATAATAGAATGTTATAATTGATTAAGTAATTATATTATAAATATATAAGGTAATGCTATAATTAATTAAAATTTTAATCGTTTAATTAACTAATGTAATAATATAGTAAATTAGTAAATTACTAATGTTTATAATGTAATGTTATAAATTCATAACTAATTATGTAATTATGTAATCATTTAACTATGTAATGCTATAATTAAGTAAGAGATCATAATATATAATGTAATATAATAATATTATAATTTAATTGAGTAATTATTTAACTATAATGTAATGTTTAATTAATGTTTATAATGAAATGTTTATAAAGTAATGTTATAATTAATTAAATTTCTTATCATTTAATTAAGTATTGTGCTAATGTTTATGTAGCAAATTAGTAATTACTAATGTTTAAAACATAATATCATAACTCATAATCAATTAAGTAATTATTTAATTATGTAATGTTATAATTAATTATATAATCATACTATAATGTAATGTTATAGTGAATTAACTATTAAATAATCATACTATAAATTTTTAATGTAATATTATAATTAATTAAATTTTTAATCATTTAATTAAGTTTGTACTAATGTTTATAATAAAGTCAATTAATTAAGTAGTAATCAATTAATGTAATGCTATAATTAATTATACTATAAATCAATTAAGTAATGTTATAAAATTATAATTAATTAAGTAATCATTTAACTATAATGTAATGTTATAATTGATTAAGTATGATATTTAACTAGTAATTAAATTTATTAATGTTTATCAATTTATCATATATAATTAATTAATTGCTAATTTATTATAGATATATTTAGAACTTGATAATTGAAGTAAATAACTAAATATATTATTACTCAATCAAATATACTATTTTATTCAAAAATAATTCTTTTAATAACATTAAAAATGTAAAACACTTTTAATTGGATCATAATTCCAATTATTCACTTAATTGATCAAAACTTTAATATTAATGTATTATAATATATTAAAGCTTTTACTATGGTGTAATTTATATGTAATAAGTATAATTGTATTCGTATATTTATTTAATTAGGTTATTCTAAAAATTTAACTTTTTCTATTTTAAATTTTTTTATATGTAAAATAATAGAAACTCCCCCATTATTTACATTTCACAAATATTTCATTATAGTCCAGGTTCCAAAATAGGTTCTAAACAGGTTCCAAAAACAGGTTCCAATATAGGTTCCAAAACATGTTCCAAACAGGTTCCAAAACAGGTTCCAAACAGGTTCCAAAACAGGTTCCAAACAGGTTCCAAACAGGTTCCAAAACAGGTTCCAAACAGGTTCCAAAACAGGTTCCAAACAGTTCCAAACAGGTATCCCCTACAGTTCCAAACAGGTACCCTTTTTACAGTTGCCTTGGCCTTCCTTCGGCCTCCTCCGGGTAAGAACCTGAACCAGAACCGCAGCTGCCAAAAATTGGGAACCGAACCTACCCACACAGCGATAGTTCGGGTAGGTTCCGGCTCGTTCCTTGGCTTACCCCTCCCCGCCTTCCGGCTTCTACCCGCTACCCGTGCTCACCCCTAGTTATTGGGGGTCAAAATGTTATCTTCAATGAACAACGGGGCCAGAAATATCAGAAAGTTGTGTTTGCTCAACTTTGCTGGGACTAAACTGTTATCTTCAAAAACTAGGGTGGCCAGAGAAAGAAACTATATTTACAGGTTTAAATTGTTATTTTTCCATATAAATTTTAAAGACTTTAATTCTCTCCTTTTAGGCTCCGTTAGTTATTGAACTTAACGTTTGCGCCCCTTCATAGACAACCCCAAGTGTGATTCCAAATTAACTTTAACCCCCATATTCATTAAACATATGACCTTCAAAATATTTTTTCTGACTTCACCCTTGGTTGTATAAGCTTAGTTGCTTTATGGTATGGATGTGAATACTTTTATATCTTCAAGTGGTCCTTCAGTTGTTATATAGATATAGGGTAAACTCTCTTTGTACGAGAGTTTGTACAAATAGTATTACCCATAGATATAACGTTGTTATGAACTGAAATGATCCATTATTTTATCATGCGACGGTAGCTATGCTCCGGTCTAGTCATCTAGGGGTCAACCTCGACCATATATAGCATTTAATTATAATTTATATATCAAGTCATTTTATAATACGAATATACTGGAGTTTTTAATGTGTGATATGAGGGTAATCTCATACCTAACAAAATGCAAAAATCAGGAGTATCATATTACGATTTAGAAACTGCACATGATATGCTACAATTTTATTCATATAAACTCAATTGACATCTACAATATCTCTTAAGATTTTAAAGTGCACTTAGGTTGCACCAGACAAGAATCTAGATACACAAAACTAATATTTAAAAATGATCATACACAAAACTATTTTGAGAACATATCTCAAAGTTCTAATAATTTTAATTATATACCTAAGTTGATCATCAAACATGACCATTTGAACCCCATTTGTGTTCAAATTGATACACTATTTGGAACTCCTCTACATGTTACTCCAGGCTCAGAACTTGGTGCAAGTAGCTCATATGGTAACACTCCAGCACCACACCGGTTCCGAAGGCTAGGATCAGTGTTCCTTTTTTCAATCTCCTTCTCTATCCGGCTGATCTCTGCCGAGAACTCGAAGAACGCCTCGGTTATATCGGCGTCGCTGGTCCAAATCGATGGTTGTTGTCTCTCCCCCAAGTACTCTTCATCAGGTGAATGTGTCGACAATGTGTCTACCACGGCCATATATTTTGTGGCTTGTAACAAACTTGGCAATGCTGCCAGGAAATACTTTTGTGGGTCAGCTAAAAATACAGCATACTCAGGGTCATTTTCATCGGGGATTAATCTTCTCATTAATGGTGGGCGATTAGGCACATAACCACCGTATGGGTACTGCCCAAAATTGAGTGCAGCATGTTGTGCGGATGCAAGCCAGATGATGGTGGTGAGAACGGAGACTAGATCATCACCGTTGGTTAGTTTGGGCCACCAACTTTCTTGGGCAAGATCAGCATGACCCACTTTGATGGATTCAGAGTACCATGATTGTAACTCTTTGTCATTACAAATTAGGCTTGAATTTGGGTAGTAATGGTTGACATAGGTGCGCACCCACTCCTCAATTGCTGACCAAATTAATAGCCCATCACTTGCATATGGGTAGTCCTCTATTAAAAGCTTTAGACCATGTGGTTGCGTTGGGTCAGGTACAGCCATGCCCCTAAAAACATCAAGACAGATCAATTAGATTCACTCAAAGATTTTATAATTCAATCTAGCTAAACGTATGAACATGTCAATGAAAGAACATGTGGTTGCATTGCCTTCTTGCGTTATTGCCAATGTTGCACAAACAGGACATGTTTTATATAGAATTTAAAACTGATTTGTTTGAAATGAGTTAAAATGTTTTTAGAAATGTTTTTGTATTCAATGCTAAAAACTACTGTAAGATCGCAGATTAATATGTACCTGCGGATGAGATCGGCTGGGAGGTTTTCCATGTCAAACCGCCAGCCGTTTTTATATGCGGCGGCACTAATCTCCATGCAGTAGCGGCCAGGAGTGAAGCAAGATTCAATCACACCATCAGCATTGATGAGGTTTTGCCTAGCTTGGGCATTGATCTCTAATGTGTATCTCATGTGCGGATCCAAAAGCTTGTAAATTGGGTGCATTGCACTCAATTGCCTGTGTGCCGCAAGTATAAATGGCTCCACGCATGCATGTGTCCGTAACCTGTAATCACAGCAACGTTTTAATAATTTAGTCAATTTAAATTTATTTTATATATGTCGATAGAATTTGTGTTACAAATAAGTGTAAGAATAATTTTGCTTACCAATGGTTAGCAAGTTGGTGCACCCCAGCATCATTGGAGCACACATGGGCCTTGGCAAGCTGCCAAACCCAATTGCCGGTGGCATCAACAGGAGGTGTAACCACACGCTTTGATCGCAAACTTGGTCCAGATGGTGGGAGGCTAAGCTCAATAGCAATAGGCTTCAAAGTCCCAAGAGGGGTCAAGAAAAATAAGGTTCTTGTTGCATATGCTTTTCTACCATCAAGTGAATTTATTTTATCCAAAAATGGAAGGTAAATGTCATGGTAATCCACTATATACAACTTGTTTTCTTCCAGGGCCTGAAAAAATTTACAAAAATAGAACAATTAATCCCTGTCCTCCGCAAATAATGTGGTACATCTGCCTCATCTAAGATTATTAGAAACTGAAATTACCTGTTGAACAGTCATGCCATTAATTTGGCCAATAATGTGTTCTTCTTTCAAAGCAGATTGTTGTGGACCGTAGATTTCGGGATCAAGTTTGCTTACTGGAGGAAAAACCTGAAGCCTCTCAATGGTGACTGGGTTGACACCCTCAATGGTGACTGGGTTGACACCAGCTATAGCTTGACGGGCAAATTCGTCATCTCGTAGCCAGGCAAATTTGTCCCCTACAATCGTGAATCACATGATGGTTTAGCAAAGAAGCATGGCTTTTCATTTAAATAATAACCAATTGACTCAAACCCATTACCGAAAAGAACTCATAAAAAAATGAAAAAGAAACAAAGCACCATTAAGAAATACCCACATGTTAAATATGCACATGATGATAAAGCACTTTACAGAAAAAAGAAAGCAATTGATGGCATTGGAATTTGCCTGGTTAATTTGCTGAGAAAGAACCAAGGAAAGAAGACAAAGGATATGCAGGTGGGTCATTTGCTAGAATCAATATCTTCTTCTTTACAAGCCACTACTGGCACTTAAAAATCTTAATATATATTCCTCTAAAATCAGTTAATGTAACTTTCTCACTCTGACTTGGTCCCCACTAGAACATGGGGCATGCACTCACTAAATTTATTGCCTAAACACTGACAACCTCATTGCCCTTCACAAAAATAATATCATGTGCAACATAAAAATGTATGATATGAGTTGTATCATTGACTAGAATAATTTTACCATAGAGAATTCTAGATTTAATTTGCAGAGAATTTTCGAGTTACGAATGCTTACGGGAAAGAATTTTGGGAATGTCATATCTGAGGAGTCCTTGGCTAGATTCTTGAATTCTGCTAACAACCTTCGGAAAGGGGAGTTTCTTGAGGAGTCCATCTTGTAATCCTAAGTTGAGGAGAAGCCCTTCACTGTAGAGGCTGTCAATGTCTGAAAATGCATTGAAGTCATGATTTGCAGCAGAAAGGCTGGCTTTTAATGAGGGGATTAAGTTGTGAAGCACAGCTTTAAGCCTCCCAGTAGAAAATGTGTCTTGCTTAGACTCCTCAAATTGTTCATCTCTTGGCACATACATGGGTAATGGCTTCTCAATTCGGCTCTCTGCATGCATATCTGCAGTCATATATGGAAGAAATTAATATCGGATTAATTTGGTCACTTATTTGCTCTACATTTTCTTTCAATAAGATCATAACAGATGTACCACTTTTGCCCATTTTGTTAAAGAAAGGAATCAACAACTTTTCATTTCCTTTGCCATAGAGTTTAGGAATTACACATTTACCAATTTGAAAAGCATATAGGTTTAAGTATAATATATCATGTATTTTTTGAAATTTTCAAATACCCCTCAACTTTTTTTAGGAGTTGGTTGAGTGATCATACAATTTCAATAATCAAGAAACGTACCAGTGTCAGTTGGAACACGACCGGTGCGACACCGTCTAGGGTAAGGCCTTTGTTCACCTCCAAGAGTTGGTCTAACTAAATCACTGCATTTATCTGGGTTTCCCAGATCATTGTACACATCAAAGTCATAAATCCTGTCTGATAATTTCCTGACTCCTTTGCCATCACCTCTAAGATCTTTAAGCTCTTTTTCTCTCAACACTCTAAGCCCTTCAGGGGTCTCACTTGGTAGATATGGCTGCACAAAATTAAGGTATGATAAAACAAATTAAGTTCCCATTGATGCTCTTAAAATAAAGAAAAAATACAAAATAAATTGGAGATTTTGATGTGGTTGTCAAATCCATATATGAGGGGCTTGTCATGACTCATACACAAAAACAAACAAAATGAATGTTGAATTCATGGTCCACCTTTGAAGTGATGGCCCATCCAATTATAAGCAAATTAATATCACTAATGCAGAATCAATCTTTGATTTTCTTCTTCTTTCTGTTAATGCGCAGTCCTTATAGAAACCTAATTAATTTTGATTTTTAATTGCACAACATTGACTATCAGTTTAGTTTTCTATAGCTGCATACTCTGAATGATTCAAAGATTTTGTCTGGGACAAAATTCAAAAGCTAAAACATTAGGTTTTGACTTTTACTTAACCCAATCGAAGAAATCTAACTGGCAGTGCTCTGGCGTTTTGCAAGAAGTCATAATCATTGACAACAACCCACTACAGTAAAAAAGAAAGAAGGAAAATTTTAAGTCTTGAAGAATACCTGATTAGTGAAGAAAATCCTTTTTCCAGGATGATCTTTGTTGGATTGAACCCATGAATTGCAATGAAAATGAACAGGGCCACAAGCAAAACCTTCAATGGTTATCGTCTCCAAGAAGAACTCCTTTTGGTGCTTATTGGTAACTGTGATTGCACCAGGCATCCCAAAATCAGAATCTAAAGTAAAGTCAGCTGTGTAATGAACTCTCTCAGCTTTAATATTTGATTTCTTAGACCAATCTTTCAACACGGCTTCTCTACTTCTCTTTGGACCCTTTGTTTCTACAATCACAAAAAAAAGTAAAAACACCCAATTTAGTACAATAAATTATGAATATTCATCAATAAAAAACCTGATAGAGAGAAAAGAAAAGAACTTACTGGGATCAAGCTCAGTACTGAGAAGTGTTAACACAACATTTCTCCCGATCTTATCAGTTAAAGCATCTAAATGGTTAACCAGTTGTTCTTTCAAGTCTTCGTTGATGTTTTTTCTCACAGTCAAAACCGCTCTAACCTTAAATTTAACAGCTTTTTGAGTTGCAGACACAGAAGCCTTAATCAAATCTTCACTTATAGCTGCCACAGGAGTAGTGAAAGTCCTAGTTTTCTTCAAATGCACTGACCTTCTTGGTTGCACAGGAACAAAAAATGCCGGGTTAATCGACAAGTTCTTCTGCAACTTCCTCTGAAAATCACTTGAAGAAGAAGAAGAAGAAGATAAACATAACGATCTCTCAAGTAAAGAACAACCCATGAACTCTTTTGTCAGTGCCATGAAGAAGAAGAAGAAGATGATTATTTAAAATATTTGTCTTCTCTTTAACACTGAATAAAGCTGGTGGGTTGTTGGTTTATTTTTTGTGCTCTTCAGGAGAAGAGAAATTAAAGCTATAGAGCTTCTTCCTTGTTTTTTGTCTGGTGAAGCTGTGAACATTTGTACAGGTATTTATATAAATGTGAAGCAGTACCATGAACCTCACCGTCCACACGTTTTTCAAATCATGCTGTGGACAATCGCTTTAGTTTTATGTGTTTTTTGTTTTTGTTTTCATTGTTTTTACTTTTCTGTTTTCTTGAAACATCAAGTGGCAAGTGCTAGTAAACGGGCTGCTGAGTCAAACCGAGTTTTCCTTGGTTCCGAGTACAGCACGCGGTTCCAATGAAAGCTTTGAGAAAGTGGGATATTTTTCAGTCAAATAACATTAAATACCCTTCTCTTAAATTTTAATGCCATTCATGTCCTAACTTCTGAAATTGAATGTTCTACCTTTGATGTTGATTCTCAAAAGGATAAAGTTTATAGTACTTAGCACTCAAATTCAAAGAATTGGCCAACTTAAAAGACCGATCTGATAGATAGAAAAGTTTTTAGGCTTAAAATCATATTTGATGGGATGTATAAACCCGATGTAGGATCCTATCATAAACAGTATTATTGTAATATTGTTGATATAGTATCACAAGTTTATGATATTACGGTGGTATTGTTGATATATTGATCACAAGTTAATACATCAAAACGAGAAAGTCTATGGTATCATAATAGTGTTGCTGATACATGTCAAGTAATTGTAACGTTTAATAGAATTAAATAACAAAGAAAAAAAGTGGTTTAATTTTTTAACCCAAAAAGTAATGCAATAGCAAAATTGATCTAAATAAAGAAAATGAATCAATAACTTTGTAAACAGATATTGGTGTGTGTCCCCCTTGCTTCTTAAATGGAGCATAATGGCCACCCATTATTACATTTCCACTCAAAAATAAGCTCACCACTTCCATTATTTATTTATTTCTACAAGTTGAACCATTTTTGACAACCCTAGCTGCTGACTCTACAATAGCCCTCTCACTATTTTAATTTGATATTTGATTTGATTTGAAGAACTGCAGAGATTTTATTTTCCTTCTTGGTTGGATTATAACAGATGAAGTTCTAACCATTTCTCAAAGGAAGAAGAACGAATGGACCTGGTAAGATTTCCAATAAAATCTTTGATTTCTTTCGAAAGCATATCCTTATTCATCTGTCTTTCACATTCTGTGAATAATTGGGATATTGAGTAATATCCAGAGAGGCATTTAGGAAATTGGTCTGAAGAATCGCAAATAATCGATCTTTGTTTTAGTTGTTGAATCTCTCTTTAATTGATCAATGTGTTATATTCTGACAAACATAACCAAGCCCAGTTAAGAACGTTATTAGAAGGGTTTGATTTAACCCATCTATCAAAACAGACTTTAATGGAAGGTATTATTGATTTTCTGATGATGGTCTTAGCCTACGACCAGGAAGCCCAAGAAGATGAGACTCTGAAAGATTTTATTGATCTTATAGAAGTGAATAACTTTAAAGAGTGATAAAAGTCTAGAGAATGGAGATTTGGGCAACAAAAAATGTCCAACACTAATACGCTGACGTGTATCAAACAAGCGGAAGATAATGTGTGGACATCCAAGATTTTGCTGACTGAATTCAACCATCCAGGTTAAAAGAAGGTATTGGATATTATGTATTATCGTTTGTGATAATCTTTATTATTAACGGAATACGTAGATGTGGTATCAAATGAATAGATAAATAGACATAAACGAAAAGTTAACTCACTTAATATCTCGATAGATAAACAATATATAAACGATGTGAAAAACCAAAAAAGTTTTACCACTTTATTTCTTAAAATCAAGTACTATACTTGCTTCATTAGTAATCAAATCGCAACCACGTGAATTACAATTAATATTTGGTGAAGATCGTTTTCATTTATAAACAGACATAAATATATTTAAGTTGTTGCCATCAAATCACCAAGAAATCTAATTTATTTACTCTCTTTCACAGAAACGTTTTCCAGCAAAGAGAGATGGGTTTGGACGTACTTGCCAGTAAAAGCAAAGTGGAGGGGCAAAGTCTTATTTTTTCTTCTGTACTTTAATTCTGTGTTTATGGCGTGCTGTAATTCAATTCTCTTTCTGCTTATATTATGCAATAGCTAGACAACAAAGAGTGGTCTCTGCTTAGCTCACTGCTCACGCGCCCCAGTTTGGCATATTGCAGCATGGAGATCGACTTTCCTGCTATGCTTCCCTAAAGAAAACTTTATCATCGTCTTGGAAATGTTTCAATGGATTTTGGAAGTAGTTTTTTAACAGTCAAGCGCAGCCATTAAACTGATTTCTCATGGTCATAAAGATCAGGCTCCTAGCTTATCCAATTAGGTGACAACTAATTAAATAAATACCAAAGTTATCAGGGTTTTAATTAAACGTCTAACCATTTTTAGGTTAAATAATTATAACAGTTAATCGTTTGACGAAAACGTTTAGTCATTCGGTCAAAAATGTCAATGGCTTGTTAAAATTATCTTTTTCTACCTCTTGAACCGTTACATTTAACTAACAGAAACACCGTTTAAGGGTGATAACGCTAGTTTCTAAAATTAGGGAGAGGCGAAAGTGTTTCTGTGCCAAACTTTGGAGATGAAACTTACCTCTCATCTAATTTATCTTGACCGTCTTAGGTTTTATTGAAAAAGTCTATTATTGCATGGGAAGAAAATGTTTTACAAATATATAGTTCATTGACTCTCTCTAAACAAAGGTAACCTTGATTGTCTTATGGTTTCAAATGCTAAAGTTTGGTCAAAACTGGGATAACCTTTTGAATAAAAAATAAATAAAAAAATAAAGTTTGGTCAAGAATTAAATTGTAAATTAAGTTGAGAGTGAAATGGGAACACAACACTGTTGAATATTGCTTTCACTAATGAGCTCAACGAATTATGGTGCTTAATCTTGCCAAGAGATTTCCTTAATTCCAACCATAGAATTGTCTTATACTTTTATTTTCAATTCATATTGAGTGTCATAGTTAGCTATTGACTATTACCCAATAGTTTGATTGAATTTTGACCAAGAAAACAAGGATCATCATTCATACTTTTCACAAATTTCTGTTGTTGGTCCAATATGCAACCTTTTGTATTCCATTAATTATATTCACATTTGGGTCATATCTTGGAGCATAAGATTATCATATTCAGATTAAATCTATCAGATGAGGACTAATTTCATTGAGTTGAAAAAACCATTTTTTCTTACAGACTTTTTTTCACTCCATGTTTTTTATGGTGTCTTTTCTCCCAGATACTTCTCGTGGGCATACAGTTCATCAGGTACATGAAAATCTAAGAGTGAACACATGTTTTTGAATTTGAGGTCTATTTTTTGATTATTGAAGACAATGATGGTTGATGGAAAGCCAAACAATACCAAACCTTCACCGTCCATGAAAATTAAAAAATAAAAAATAAAAAATAAAATTATGTGGCTAATAGTCATTAATCATTTAGTGCAAAATATGGGAAGGTCCACTAAATCTATTGTAGGACGACCAACCGGCCTAGGATGAGCCGACAATTGATGATGTAGGAACCCACTGATTTTCATCATGATGATCATCAACCAATAGAATTGATTTACCGTCCAGATTTCTTGATTAATTTTGGAGGTTGCTAAAGGGAAATTATGAATCAATATCAGTTCACACATAATCCCAAATTCAATTTCTTGATGGTGATTTTCAATTATTGAAAGAAGGATTAATTAACACATGAATAATGTTTTGTAAATGTCAACCCCACATTTTTTTTTTATTTTATTACAAAAAAAATTGATGAAATACTATAAATTTCAACGAATAAACAGAAGTACGAAGATTACAGAATCCGAATGTCTTAATCATTTTTAACCTGACCATCAATTACTATTATTAACACTAAAAATTTGTCGTATGTTATTAATCTCACCAGAAACTCGTATGAGAGTTGGTTTGAGTGCCCTAACTATGGAGGAATGCTTTCAAGATGGTTAATAAACAAGACTTACTTCTATTTATCTATGCCTTCTGTGATGGGTTATTAGCTTTTCTTTAATTCTGAAAATGGGTTATTTACTAAAAGAATTACTTCTATAAAACCTTGAAACCCGACTTGGGTCGTCACTTGGCCAAGGGTCCGGGTCCTCGGTTTAACTAGTTCGGTTAAACCGATGGTCTGGCAGTGATCCAAAAAATTTGAAATCTTGCAAATACCATAAAATTCCAATCAGTCCCTACAGGTTTTAAATCTAGCAAAAACACCCTTGTGATAGTCAAGGCTTTGATTTTGCTGGCTAATTCTCGCGGCCAAAATTCAATCCAACACCACCACCTGAACCACTAGCACCCTACAAAACCCCTCTAACCCTGACACTTGGTAACCCCCTATTCGCCGATCGTGACTTGCATATACCGCTGTGATTGAGTTGATTTTTCCAACAAAATTTCGGCTGATTCCGACGTAAAAAATTCACTCTAACACCACCCCTTAAACCATCGACCTCCACTCTGCAAAAGCCCTCTAAACTCGGCACATGGTAGCCTCTCATTTGCTGGCGATAAGGTTAGCCATTTCGGGAATAGTTGAATTTTGTAAAATGACCCAATGAAGCCCCCGACTCCCTGTTCAATTGGTTCAACCGACTGAGCTAGGCCGAGTTTTAAAACCTTGCTATAATAGGGACCCACTGATTTTCATCATGATGATCATCAACCAATAGAATTGATTTACCGTCCATATTTCTTGATTAATTTTGGAGGTTGCAAAAGGAAAATTATGAATCAAAATCAGTTCACACATAATCCCAAATTCAATTTCTTGATGGCGATTTTCAATTATTGAAAGAAGAATTAATTAACACATGAAAAATGTTTTGTAAATAACAACCCCACATTTTTTTTTATTTTATTACAAAAAATTGATGAAATGATATAGATTTCAACGAATAAACAAAAGTACGAAGATTACAGAATCCGGATGTCTTAATCACTTTTAACCCGATCATCAATTACTATCATTAACACTAAAAATTTGTCGTATGTTATTAATCTCACCAGAAACTCGCATGAGAGTTGGTTTGAGTGCCCTAACTATGGAGGAATGCTTTCAAGATGGTTAATAAACAAGACTTACTTCTATTTATCTATGCCTTATGTGATGGGTTATTAACTTTTCCTTAATTCTGAAAATGGGTTATTTACTAAAAGAATTACTTCTATAAAACCTTGAAACCCGACTTGGGTTGTCACTTGGCCAAGGGTCTGGGTCCTAGGTTTAACTAGTTCGGTTAAACCGATGATCTGCCAGTTATCCAAAAAATTTGAAATCTTGCAAATACCATAAAATTTCAATCAGTCCCTACAGGTTTTAAATCTAGCAAAAACACCCTTGTGATAGTCAAGGCTTTGATTTTGCTGGCTAATTCTCGCGGCCAAAATTCAATCCAACACCACCACCTGAACCACTAGCACCCTACAAAACCCCTCTAACCTTGACACTTGGTAACCCCCTGTTCGCCGATCGTGACTTGCATATACCACTGTGATTGAGTTGATTTTTCCAACAAAATTTCGGCTGATTCCGACGTAAAAAATTCACTCTAACACCACCCCTTAAACCATCGACCTCCACCCTGCAAAAGCCCTCTAAACTCGGCACATGGTAGCCTCTCATTTGCTGGCGATAAGGTTAGCCATTTCGGGAATAGTTGAATTTTGTAAAATGACCCAATGAAGCCCCCGACTCCCAGTTCAATTGGTTCAACCGACTAAGCTAGGCCGAGTTTTAAAACCTTGCTATAATAGGGACCCACTGATTTTCATCATGATGATCATCAACAAATAGAATTGATTTATCGTCCATATTTCTTGATTAATTTTGGAGGTTGCGAAAGGAAAATTATGAATCAAAATCAGTTCACACATAATCCCAAATTCAATTTCTTGATGGCGATTTTCAATTATTGAAAGAAGAATTAATTAACACATGAAAAATGTTTTGTAAATAACAACCCCACATTTTTTTTTATTTTATTACAAAAAATTGATGAAATGATATAGATTTCAACGAATAAACAAAAGTACGAAGATTACAGAATCCGAATGTCTTAATCACTTTTAACCCGATCATCAATTACTATCATTAACACTAAAAATTTGTCGTATGTTATTAATCTCACCAGAAACTCGCATGAGAGTTGGTTTGAGTGCCCTAACTATGGAGGAATGCTTTCAAGATGGTTAATAAACAAGACTTACTTCTATTTATCTATGCCTTCTGTGATGGGTTATTAGCTTTTCCTTAATTCTGAAAATGGGTTATTTACTAAAAGAATTACTTCTATAAAACCTTGAAACCCGACTTGGGTTGTCACTTGGCCAAGGGTCCGGGTCCTAGGTTTAACTAGTTTGGTTAAACCGATGATCTGCCAGTGATCCAAAAAATTTGAAATCTTGCAAATACCATAAAATTTCAATCAGTCCCTACAGGTTTTAAATCTAGCAAAAACACCCTTGTGATAGTCAAGGCTTTGATTTTGCTGGCTAATTCTCGCGGCCAAAATTCAATCCAACACCACCACCTGAACCACTAGCACCCTACAAAACCCCTCTAACCCCGACACTTGGTAAGCCCCTGTTCGCCGATCGTGACTTGCATATACCGCTGTGATTGAGTTGATTTTTCCAACAAAATTTCGGCTGATTCTGACGTAAAAAATTCACTCTAACACCATGCCTTAAACCATCGACCTCCACTCTGCAAAAGCCCTCTAAACTCGGCACATGCTGGCCTCTCATTCGCTGGCGATAAGGTTAGCCATTTCAGGAATAGTTGAATTTTGTAAAATGACCCAATGAAGCCCCGGACTCCCAGTTCAATTGGTTCAACCGACTGAGCTAGGCCGAGTTTTAAAACCTTGCTATAATAGGGACCCACTGATTTTCATCATGATGATCATCAACCAATAGAATTGATTTACCGTCCATATTTCTTGATTAATTTTGGAGGTTGCGAAAGGAAAATTATGAATCAAAATCAGTTCACACATAATCCCAAATTCAATTTCTTGATGGCGATTTTCAATTATTGAAAGAAGAATTAATTAACACATGAATAATGTTTTGTAAATATCAACCCCACATTTTTTTTTTACTTTATTACAAAAAATTGATGAAATGATATAGATTTCAACGAATAAACAAAAGTACGAAGATTACAGAATCCGGATGTCTTAATCACTTTTAACCCGGTCATCAATTACTATCATTAACACTAAAAATTTGTCGTATGTTATTAATCTCACCAGAAACTCGCATGAGAGTTGGTTTGAGTGCCCTAACTATGGAGGAATGCTTTCAAGATGGTTAATAAACAAGACTTACTTCTATTTATCTATGCCTTCTGTGATGGGTTATTAGCTTTTCCTTAATTCTGAAAATGGGTTATTTACTAAAAGAATTACTTCTATAAAACCTTGAAACCCGACTTGGGTTGTCACTTGGCCAAGGGTCCGGGTCCTAGGTTTAACTAGTTCGGTTAAACCGATGGTCTGCCAGTGATCCAAAAAATTTGAAATCTTGCAAATACCATAAAAGTTCAATCAGTCCCTACAGGTTTTAAATCTAGCAAAAACACCCTTGTGATAGTCAAGGCTTTGATTTTGCTGGCTAATTCTCGCGGCCAAAATTTAATCCAACACCACCACTGAACCACTAGCACCCTATAAAACCCCTCTAACCGTGACACTTGGTAACCCCTTGTTTGCCGGTTGTGACTTGCATATACCGCTGTGATTGAGTTGATTTTTTTGACAAAATTTCAGTTGATTCCGACGTCCAAAATTCACTCTGACACCACCCCTTAAACCATTGACCTCCATTCTGCAAAAGCCTTCTAAGCTCGGCACATGGTAGCCTCTCATTTGCTGGCGATAAGGTTAGGCATTTCGGGAATAGTTGAATTTTGTAACATGACCTAGTGAAGCCCCCGGCTCCCAGTTCAATCGGTTCAACCGAGCGAGCTAGGTCGAGTTTTAAAACCTTGCTATAATAGATGAGTACATAACTTCTATTTTAACTTATTATGTATAGACAAACATTTGATTGATCCTCTTATTGTAGATAAACTATTAACTAAACGCTAATTAATGAGGTTCATCCACAAATTGTTTTGTTTGAAGAAAAAAAAATTGTAGACATATAAATATATATTAAATAATAACAGAGGAATTATACTATAACATGTCAATTTATGAGTCATTTTTCAGGTAGAAGTGACCAAATTAAATTGGTAATCATAAATGAGTTGCATATAGATATTATCCGCCGTATTTTTGACGTGACACAAGTAGTTGAAGGTCTCGTGTTTGAATTCTCCTAATTTTGTTTCGAAGGGGTTTTTCTTTTCAAAGGAGCAAAATTTCTGTCGTAAATTATGAATAATACTTTTTACAAAATCTAAATCTAGATAAAGGGATGTTAATTAATTAGTTGTGGATTAACTTTTGATAATCATAATTAATTAATTGGTTGAGTGAAAGATGTTGTCTTTCCCCAAAAAATACAAATTTTAAAACCTTTTAATTCCAAAGCTTTGTCTGTATCACAAAAGCATATCCATCTATCCACCCACTAATTTAAAGCATTAGTGTAAAACGTGATTAATTAAGTACTTTATCCAAATTAATTACTATTTCTTCATGTAAAATGTGATTAAGTTTTAATATGATTTAGGCCGAACTTACGTTAAACAAACTGGTCAGCCCAAGTGATTCATATTGTATATGTTAGGTCAAGAATTAATTTTTAAATGAATAATGTTTTGTAAATATCAACCCCACATTTTTTTTTTATTTTATTAAAAAAAATTGATGAAATAATATAGATTTCAACAAATAAACAGAGGTACGAAGATTATAGAATCCAGATGTCTTAATCATTTTTAACCCGATCATCGTTTAATATCATTAACACTAAAAATTCGTCATATTTTATTAATTTCACCGAAAACTCGCATGAGAGTTGGTTTGAGTGCCTTAACTATGGAGGAATGTTTTCAAGATGGTTAATAAACAAGACTTACTTCTATTTACAACCAATGCCTTTGGTGATGGGTTATTACCTTGAAACCCGACCCAGGTTGTCACTCAGCCAAGGGGTCGTGTTCTAGGTTTAATCGATCCGATTAAACCGGTGGTCTAAGTAGTGATCCAAAAAGTTTGAAATCTTACAAATAACCCCTAAAAATTACAAATAAGTACTTACAGGTTTGAAATCTAGCAAAAACACCCCTATAACAGTTAGGGCTTTGATTTTTCTGGCTGATTCTTGCGGCCAATATTCAATCCGACACTAACACCTAAACCATTAGCATCCTACAAGACCCCTCTAACCCAGACACTTGGTCGCCCCCAATTCGCCGACCGTGACTTGCGTATACCGATACGATTATGTTGATTTTTCCAGCCAAATTTTAGTTGATTTCAACGTCCAAAATTCACTCCAACACCACCCCTTAAACCACCTACTTCCACCTTACAAAAGCCCTCTAACTTCGGCACTTGGTAGCCTCTCGTTCATCAACCATAAGGTTAGGGATTTCGAGAATAGTTAAATTTTGTAACCCGACCCAGTGAAGCCTCTAGGTCCCGGTTCAACCGACCAGGCCAGGCCGAGTTTTAAAACCTTGCTATAATAGTAGATGAGTACATAACTTTTATTTTAACTTATTATGTATAGACAAACGATTTGATTGATCCTCTTATTGTAGATAAATTATTAACTAAACGCTAATTAATGAGGTTCATCCACAAATTTTTTGGTTTGAAGAAAAAACTTGTAGACATATAAATATATATTACATAATAACAAGGGAATTAATGATTCTAAATGGCATGATTCACATGGTCAAAAGTGCAAGAATTTCACCAATCATACCATAACATGTCAATTTATGAGTCATTTTTCAGGTAGAAGTGACCAAATTAAATTGGTAATCATAAATGAGTTGCATATGCAAAAATTGATGATCAGGAGAATCAAACTGGTATTTGACGTGACACGAGTAGCTAAAGGTCTCATGTTTGAATTCTCCTAATTTTGTTTCGAAGGGGTTTTTCTCTTTGAAGGAGCAAAATTTCTATCGTAAATTATGAATAATACTTTTTACAAAATCTAAACCTAGATAAAGGGATGTTAATTAATTAGTTGTGGATTAACTTTTGATAATCATAATTAATTAATTGGTTGAGTGAAAGATATTGTCTTTCCCAAAAAAATACAAATTTTAAAACCTTTTAATTCCAAAGCCTTGTCTATATCACAAAAGCATATCCATCTATCCACCCACTAATTTAAAGCATTAGTGTAAAATGTGATTAATTAAGTACTTTATCCAAATTAATTACTATTTCTTCATGTAAAATGTGATTAAGTTTTAATGGGTGCGTTTGGTGTAGTATTTTGGATAGGATTTTGAGAATAGTATTGGATTGTTGGATAGGGGAGTATTACGAGGTAAATTTAAAAAATTTATGAAAAAGCCCTTAGGTTTACTAATTTAATTAAAGACCCTATTATATAAAATGACAAAAACACCCCCACCACTGCAGGTGTCGATTCCGCCGCCACCGTCTAACTCGGTCGGAAAATTTTGTTACGGCACAGACCGATCGGATCTGTGCTGTAACGCATTATTATGGCCTTTTTCGGCCAGATCTACCACGGATCTGGTCGAAAAAGGCCAGATCTACGGCTCGCTTATGGCCGCCTACGACGGCCAAAGATGTGGCTGTCATTTTCGGTCCAACGGCGGCCATTTCTTTGGCCGTCGGCCGCGGCCGATCTGGCCTTTTCCGGTCCGACGAGTGGTGGATCTGGAAAAGGCCAGGATCGGTGTAATTCCGCCATTTATGGTGAAATTTAGGCCGTTATCTGATTCCGCTATCACGAATTGTGGTTGCCGAATCGACAAGTTGGGAGGGTTGATGGGGGGTTTTTGTTAATTTTTAAAAAAATTTCAGGGGGCATTTAGTGAAATTAATAACCTTATGGGGTTTAAAAGTAATTAAAAAAATAGGGTAATATTTCTGGAATAGTGTGCCAAACATTATTTGGAGAATAGGATTGGGAATATGGATAAAAATAGGGAGCCAAACGCACCCATATGATTTAGCTGAAAGGCCTGTCTTATTGGCCCAAAATTGTTTTTATCCTGTTTTAGGCCGAACTTACGTTGAACAAACTGGTCAGCCCAAGTGATTCATTCTGTATATGTTTAATTAGAGTAAAACATTTTCCCACCCAAGGTTTGCCTTCATTACACTTCCCGCCCAAAATTTTTTAAAATACCACTTTTCCAACCAAAGTTTATATTTCATTTACTACCTAGAATACACTTTCTGATTCGGCGGCCAACAGAGAGAAAAATCAGTCAATGCTATTGAGACTTTTGAGGAGGGGATGTCAGTGAGTCTTTTGGTAGTCGGGATTTGTCAGAATTTAACTTGGGAGGGACAGTTCCATGTTACACAAATCGTTCGATTGTTGACGATTGGCAGGGTTGGCAAGAGCAAGGTTTGAGAGGTTTTGGTGAGTAATAATCGGGGAAGAGAATAGTGGTGGCGTGGGATCACAAAGATGTTGGAATCGGTCAGCGATTGGTCGGAATATAAACTTTGGGTAGGACAGTGGTATTTTGAAACTTTTTGGGTGAGAAAGTGTCATAAGGCAAACCTTGGTTGGGAAAAAGTCGTTTTTTTTAATGAAGGATAAGATCAGGTTATCAAAGATTAATTAATTAAAAGCAACAAGGAAATGCTAATAAAGACAATATGTAATTGTATCCATATCAACTTAAGGGTTTATTTTATACACCTCCTTACGGATTGATTAAAGAGGTCGATTAATCTAAGCACACCTAGAATTTTCGGAAACTATTAGAAACTCTCTTATAATTATTGAAAATCCCCTTGAAATGCTTGAAATAGGGATTTTCAATAATTTAGAAAAGGTATTTAATAATCATAGGGGTTTTAGATGGTTTTCAAAAAACTTTGGCAGGCTTATATTAGAGAGAATGACATTTTCCCATCCAAAGTTGGCGAACATACATTTTCCCACCCATAAAATTTTGTAAAAATATTTTCTCACCCATCGTTAAAATTTAGATGTTAGTTTTAAGTTTTAACATAAAAGGGCATTCTCGTCAGTTTGCATTGTATATATTATAGGTTTAATATTACTCACACCCTTTAATTACAAACACATAACATTACCTTCACTAACTACGGAATTAGCCATTTAAACTCCTATCTTCAAATTCTAAAATTGAAAAAAAAAAAAATCACACCTAACTGGTCGCAAATCTATCGGAATCACACCTAGCCAAGTATGAATCTGCCGGAATCACACTCGGCCAGGTGGGATTCGACTTGAATCACAACCGGCCTAATGGGATTCGACCTAAATCACAATTGGCCTAATGAGATTCGGTTAGAATCGCAATCGGCCTTGTGCGATTTGATTGGAATTGATAATTATTTAAAACCTTTGATAGTTTATAAGATTAATTTTTTTGATGATTTATGAAAAATGTGAATGAAACGATCTCACATAGGTAAATGAAATTAACTCTATTAAATCTAAAGAAAACACAATACATTCAAAAATCAAGATTAAAATATGAGATAGAGGATTTTAAATTAAACAGATTAAGAGAGTTAATTAAATATTTGACATGCGTAAGCAAGAAGAAATTATATTTATAGTTTAATGCTTGTCTTGTTCGTCATTCAAAGATGCTTGGTTAATTATTTATTAATTAATTAAAAGAACTGTTAATATATCAGCGGATTAAGATAACACAAAGAAATGAAAACGAAATTTCTGGCTCTTTCTTGACCTGCTAGTAGCTTGTCATTTTAATGGAATTTGTATACATATGTAAGGCTTTTCCTTATACAGTGAATGACTATTTATCTCTAAGGAACGGTCGTTTATGTCTAGTCAAAAATATAAGTTGTTGTGGTAATGTCAACTCAGGGCCACGTTGGATTTGTGAGTTAAAATTTATGAAATTCGTTTGTCAGTGTAGTATTACATTTTCTTCAAAAGGATCAATTTTGAGTTTGAGCTTAGAAGTTGTTTGCTCTACATCGTCAATTTTGTAGACTATTATAGTACAAATATGTAATTAAGCTCTTTCCTCCCTTGAAGTAGATTTTGGAAGTGAATTCTATATCCAAACCCATGGTATTGGAGCATATAAGTTTTCATATATAACGAGTTAATTAGTCAGCACCGCTAAATAGATAGAGGTACTGCAATCAAATGTAACATTGCAAAGATTTGAAATTGTCGTTTTGAATAAAGGGTGACAATTTTGGTAAGATAATTAACTATTTTTAAACTTGAGAATTGTTGGAGTCACACACTGTCTAGGTACGCTCAAGTCTACTAGTTTATATGAGAGTAATCCTCTTATTCAATAAGACCTTATTGGATGAGGAGTCAAGCCTACCTCAAATTCTATCATAGTATCAGAGCTCATGTTCAATTGAGCTGAGTGCTTGACTAGTGAATGAGAAGTTTGAGTCGACAACTACCTCCAATAACAAGCATGATTTAACATATGAGCTTGACCGTAAGGGGGAGTGTTGGAGTCTCACATATATTAGGCACATTCAAGCCTGCTGGTTTATAAGAGGGGATAACCCCCACATTCAACAAGGTCTTATTGGATGAGAACAGTGGCGAATCCAGCCACTTCATGGCCCACCCTCAAATTTTTTTTTTTTAATATTAATATGTAAATTTATATATTTTGGCCCACCCTAAAAAAAATATTAATGGACAAAAATACTAATGTATAATAAATTTTTATTTTGGCCCATCCTAAAAGAAATTCCTGGATCCGCTACTAGATGAGAAGTCAGATTCATCTCAAATTCTATCAAGAATTATAATCGAAAGGGTCAATTGTACAACAAAATATATCAACCGTTTATTCAAAACATTTAATTTTATGAGCTAATATAAACATATTATAATATTTATCGACTATCTAAAAATCGTATTATATATACAATATTTAATTTATTAATCACCACCCGGTTGAATAATTTTGAAAATAAATGAAGAAATAACAATACGTAATATGTTGATTTCATCCAAGACGTAAACCCTTTTTAAAAAATGGGATGAAGTATTTCCTAAGAAGCATTAATTTGATGCCTATGTTTCTCTAACAATATCGACATATCGTTATACCATACAAAAATCGCTTCCTATACACTTTCCAAAAGCAATTAAAACTTAATCTCTTTTCTAATTAAAAATAAATCATGATTTTGTCACAATGCAACCAAAATTAATCTGATTTTACCCAATTTTAAGCTACAAAAAATGCACATATATATACAGAAATCTGTATCAATTAGCGAGATCCAATCGATCTTATCAGGATTGGAGCTAATGTGTACGTGATTAAGAATAAGCAACAATGTATGTAAAAAATGCAATAAAGTAAAGACAATGAGAGTTTTAAAGTGGTTCGACGAAGTTAACTCTAAAGTCTACGTTCACTATTTTTGTAATTGTTATGAGAGCTTACAATACAGTTCTTATGTGAAATTCGTAACCCATTCCTTATCATTTGAGGGAGTTTATATACAAGATTTATACAAAGAAAATAACAAAATTAAGGGGATTACAATTTATATAAATCGTAATTTCGATATTCTTGCGATTGAGCGTTGTGATTGCGTAATGATCGCTGTTGATCTAGTTATTCTCGTAATATCTGGGATCTGAAGTAATCTGGGGATTGATTGAATGATTATATATATATATTCTTTTATTATCTTATAAATTTTTCCTAGCTTACGGTCGGTCCGCAACCCCCAGATACAGAAGGCGTCATTGGGGTGATCTCGTAGCTCCTACGGGGTGGAGACGATGGGATCAATCCATGGATTTTCCTTCCTTTTGTCGCATTTCGCCTCATCAAGATTTAGCAAAAATAAAACGAAAAAAGAAATTTAAAAAAAAATTATAAAATTTATTTATTTACATACATATAGTTTACATTGCGGGGGCTTTACCATGATCTGCGGCTGCTCCGGCCACCGACATAGAAGGGAAAGTGGTGAAAGCTAAACCGAGAGAAGCGAAGCTGGCCTCCGCTAGAGCTCTCTGTTGAAACGATTCCAAACTTGCACTTGCGTCCATGAAATCCTTCACCATGTCTCGATAATACTGTTTGAGCTTCTTTATCATTCGAACGTAACGCAGCTTCAGCCACCGCAGCCTCATCCTTCTCACCATTCTTACTATAAACATCCCTCTCTTTGGCTTGTCGCTGGCGCTGCCTCCCAGGCGAATCACCGGCAGCTTACGCCGCCGTCGCAGGATTACTCTCCGGCGGCTTGCGGTTGCCGGCTTGGTCTGGGAGTCTTGTGCCATGGTAATGGAGAATTGTGAGGAGAGAAATGAGAAGATGTATTATATAGGAGATTGTTTTGGACAATTCATTATTTTTATTTATTATTATTTTAAACACACAAATAACGTGAAATGGTAAATAATAAAAAATAAAAAAAATTATCAAAAATATTTATATTAAAAAATAATATTATGTGTGAAATCCCTTAAATTATAATATTTTTTATTTAATTATATATATATAAGATTATGTAAGAATTTGTGTAAAAGATATGGAAAATTTATTTCCTAAATGAGGGTAATTTATTTTCTTAATTAAGTTGGTACAACGTCTATTTTATATATATTTTAGGAAGATAAATAAAATTTATTTCATTGTAGTAAATTTATTGATTATTAATAATTAAATGGGAAATGTGTATATTTCAATAATTAATCTCAAGATTATGGTTTAGTTAATTAAGATTGAAGTTTGTGACATCTATGAGTGTGAGAACTTTTAGGTTTGGTAAAAAAATTAATTAAGAAGATTGAGAAACCCGCAATTGCATGTGCACCCATTAAATGATAATTAATTTTAATTTAATTTTATGGCAGCATTAATATTAAAAATACTTGAAAAAATCTGTTTAAAATTATGTAAAATGTAATATGCAACATTCAAAATCTGGATTATTATTAATCTAAGAGATTTTTTTAGATTAATTTAAAAGTAAACGGCTTTTTCCCACCCAAACAATTAGATTTTGCATAGTCACTCCTCTTAAGTCAAATTCTGACTACCAAAAGATTCGACAATCTCCTCTTTTTAAAAGCCCTAAAAGAATGAATCGAGTTTGCTCTTTGTCTGCCACTGAATCGGAAAGTGTATTTTTTTTGGGTGAGAAAGTGATATTTTAAAAATCTGTGGATGGGAAAGTGATTAAACCATTGTTTGGGTGGGAAAAGGTATTAACTCATTAATTTAATATAATCTTATGACTGTTACGCATACAGTGACGTTTACATTTAACATTAAATTAATTAATTAATTTAATGTGTCATGTGTCATTTACTTAGCTAGCCTCTGTACATTTGTCAATGTGTCATGTTTCTTGATCACCGCACACAGATTCTCATAAAGCTAGCTACCCATGTGACGCATTTTAATTTATGACTAAAAAAAAAAAAAAAAAATTAATCTCAATATTAATTAAGCATGTTAGAATACAACAGTACCAAAATGGTTATGGTTTATTCAAAACGGTGTACCGTTCCTAAAACGGTCTACTGTTTGACTTAAATTTCAACGAAAAAACTATCGTAGATTTATTTTAGTGATATGCGTAAATATCGGAAAGAACACCAAAGACAAAAGCACTTTGTTGGGTCGACACTGACACTAAAAGGCAAAAAATAGAAGAGCAAATGGGATAGTAATCCTAGCCGTAAACAATGGATATTAGGCATTGTGCGTATTGACCTGTGCAGTGCTATAGTTAACGCATTAAGTATCTCGCTTGGGGAGTACGTTCGTAAGAATGAAACTCAAAGGAATTGATGAGGGCCCACACAAGCGATGAAACATGTGGTTTAATTCGATGCAAAGTAAAGAACCTTATTAGGGATTGACATGCTGCGAATCCTCTTGAAAGAGAGGTGTGCCTTCGAAAAAGTGGACATAGGTGATGTATCGCTGTCGTCAACTCGTGTCGTAAGGTATTGAGTTAAGTCCTTATATCATTATATTTAATTGACGGAATGGCTACTTAGGGTGAGAGTATTAATTTTCCAAAATTAAGGAAATGTTTTCACACCAAATCTAAAAGGGCGATAATGTAATAAACCCAGATAGTAACATACATGTTGTCATAACAGAACAAAATGTTGTCATAATATGGCAACATATTGTCAATGTTGTAGGACTTTGAAAAGTCTAAACAAGTTGTTATATCCAAATTACCCAAATCTCCCTATAAATAACCCTTTTAACCCATGATCATCTCATAATCTCTTTGAAGTTTTATCTCTTTCCCAGTTGCCACCATGTCAATTGACGCTACCAAGGTCTCTGCCGCCGCCACCGAGCCACCGGCCGGCAGCTCGAACCAAGTGGGGTGCTGTGGCTCGAGTCGAAAACACAAACGCTTAGAACTCAAGAAGTGGACTCCTATTACTTTATGGGCTTGGGATATAGTTGTGGATAATTGTGCTATCTGCAGAAACCATATCATGGATCGCTGTAAGTTAATTTTCCTTTTTGTTTTCAATACAATTTTAAATCTCTCTCAGCCAAGAAAATCAATCAATGATTATTGTTTTGTTTTTGGTTACAGGCATTGAGTGTCAAGCGAATCAGCAAACTGTCACCAGCGAAGAGTGCACAATTGCTTGGGGTGAGACTGAAAGGACCAAAACCCGAACGTTTGATGATAATTTTGGCATCTGTTTGCAGGTGGTGGTTTGGTTGATTGTTCATTTAAATTAATCTAACATTGTTGCTGTGCATTTGGGCAGGTTTGTGCAACCATGCCTTCCACTTTCACTGCATTAGCCGATGGCTCAAGACTCGCCAAGTTTGCCCATTAGGTTTGTGTTAAAGCAATTATAATGTAAAATTATATTCTTTATTGCATTCTCAGTTATCTTTTTGTTTCTGCAGATAACAGTGAGTGGGAGTTTCAGAAGTATGGTGTCTAGAATCTGCAGGTTATGCTCAAAATAAAAAAAAAAAAAAGAAACGACGCCTGAGAGATTCGAACTCTCGCGGGGAAACCCCATGTACTTAGCAGGCACACGCCTTAACCACTCGGCCAAAGCGTCGTTGTTGAAGACTCTCTGTAATAGATTTTAAATATAGCTTGTGAGTTTATCCTCTTTTGTTATCACAAATTATGCTAAAAACTTGGATTACTGTAGAACCATAGATAAACTCAACATTAATGTTTTTAATACCTTTTTAATGAAAATTTATTAATTCAAGATAATTTACACTGCTCAGCACTACAAATTTCAGATTTCCCTCATCATGGTTGCCATTCTTGGCCACTACATTGAAGAAGAAAAAGAAAAAAAATACAAAACCATTCTCGCCTATTTTTAATATCACAAGAGGCTGATAAAGTTGCACATCCAATGCTCAATTCTGTACCTAAAGAGTGAATCAGAATTCAGAGCACCCCAAATTACATGGAGTCCTTTGAGCCTTGGCTCTTCCATCTAACAGCAATGGGGCTCCTCACATGGTGAACTCCATCACTCCATTCAATGGACCCAAATTGTTGTGAGTTAACACCAACTCCACCCAAAGCAACACTAGAGAATGTAACCTCATATGACAGAGCCTGCTTTTCTGCACTAAACATAAGCTTTTGAGGAGACACACTGACTGCAACATTTGGTGGAGACTTCACTTCAACCTCATAAACAGCATCAACTGACTTGCCAACATTCTTCACCACTCTCTTGTATGTCACAACATCACCGTTAGACTCAAATAGGACTGAGAATGATGGATAGTTGAGGTCTCCTGGACTAGCCAATTTGCTTGAACATGTATCAGGGCTAACAGGCTCTCGAACGAAAACTGAAATTCTCTTAGCATCATACCCAATTGAGCAAAGGAATGAAACATAATCACTTCCATCAATTTCATACACCAATCCTGGATTTAGAGCTCTATTAGGATCAACATGGCCGGCACCATAGATAAACGGTGTTGATTCTTTACCACTAGCAAGATCTTTAATGTTTTCCCCTGAATTGTCCAGGTTATACGCAGTAGTCATCAGAGCAGATTTGATTGCAGCAGGTGACCAATTCGGATATGCCTTGCGGAGCAACGCAGCCAGTCCACTAACATGAGGGCAAGACATAGAGGTTCCTGAAATTATGTTGAAATCAACTCTTCTAGGATCAATGTCTAGATCAGTTGGTCCATTGGAACCAGTCCAAGCAGCCAAGATATTGACACCGGGAGCAATGACATCAGGCTTCAGAATCTCTGGTGTCAAATGGTTCGGACCCCGGCTTGAGAAGGCTGCAACTTTTGGAGCAGGCGGCGAAGGACTAATCACTGTGCCATAGAACTTAATTGTAGCTGTTGGAAATTGACTCAATTTGAGATAATCTCTAATCTTCTTGCCTGCAATTTCACCCACCATTGTGGCTGGTACAAGATGTGAATCTGCAATCAATTCTTCACCACTTTCGTTGGTATTAGCCAAAATCATGCCCAATCCACCAGCAAGTTTCACAGCACTTCCTTTTTCAACTCTAGCATTCCCTCCTCTATAACAAACAACAATTTTCCCTTGAATTTTTGAAGGCTGTAGACTTCCTATATAGCAATACCTGTTCCCACAATCACCGGCGTCAACCAAAGGCAATTTAAAATCAGGTAAAGCCTCACCAGAGTACAATGAAACACCACCGAGAATGGTCCCGTCTCCAAGAATTGCATCAGCAGGGAACTCCCGATCAATCGTTGAAGCACCAACAGTTAAAATCCAAGGCGCAATGTTCACAGCAGTGTACGGTCCAGGACCAGAGTTCCCAGCTGAGCATGAAACAACAACACCATTTTGAACCGCCCCAAATGCGCCAATGGCTATGGAGTCATGATCGTACTGAGGAGCAAAACCGGTAGCCCCAACAGATAAAGAAATCACATCAACACCATCAGCAATAGCTTGGTCCATCGCAGCAAGTATATCAGAATCAAAACAACCAAATTTCCAACAAATTTTATATGCCGCAATCCGAGCTTTTATAGCCATACCTCTTGCTTCACCGTAAGCATACTCATAAAAACTCGCATTTGAAACCAAACCCCCTGCTGCAGTTGAAGCGGTATGAGTTCCATGCCCCTCTGTATCTCTTGCTGATTTTGATTCCTTCGTTTCATCCATAGGCCTCGCCAGAGAAGCCTCGTACCCCTTAAAAAAAGCTCTTGCTCCAATAATCTTCCCATTACAAGCCGAAGCAGGAAAGTCTGGAGCAGTTTCACAAATTCCTTTCCATCTTCCAGGAACTTTTGCCAAGCCAAAATCCGAAAAACTCTCACGTTCAGGCCATATTCCTGTGTCCAGAACTCCAACTATAACATCATCCGCATAGTTTGAGTTCGGCCAGAGCCCGGAGTCATCAGATAATCCAAGAAAGCGATGTGTACGCGTGGTATGAAGCTGGCGACTTTCGTCAGGTGTTACCGAGAGAATTCCAGGATGTTCCTTCAGCTTTGCGGCTTGGAAGGTGGTGAGATGAGCGGAGAAGCCATTGATGGCTTTGCTGTATGTGTAGAGAAGCTTGGAAGAGTGGTGGGGAGAGGGAGGGAGGGATTCGATGATGGAGGCGTACCAGTGGTGATGGCAGGAGAACAGAGATGGCTTGTGGAATTCTGACACGTGGATGATGAAGGTTTGTGGATCGTCTAATGAAGGTGAGGCGGAGAGAAGAGTTGGGGTGACAAAGAGGAAGAGGAAGAAGAAGAAGGAGATGGCCATGAGAGATTTTCTGAATTCTTGTTTGGTTCCTGAGAAATAGGAGAGACTAATAAATGTTTTATTTTCAAGATAAAAGAGAAAAAAGTGTGGTGGAATATTGGACCATATAAATCCATCTCATCAAATCAACAAAATAAATAAATAAAATTGTTTTTTACTCCATTATTGTCATTAATAATATTAATGAAAATCTTTTAAATAATTAAATTAAAAAATTAAACATTATAATATATGATTAAGAGATAAACCAAAGTTAATTACTTAATTAATGGTAGGTGGTGGTGCCACCTAAGACTCACGTGACAAAATATGATAAAGAAGGAATATTATTATTAATTTTACTATTTGGGCTTTCTTTTCGGCCCATGAGTGAGGCTTTGAGAGAGGGTCAATGGTGGTGGACCCATCCAATCAAGTGTGTGTGGGACCCTTTGAGATTTTTTTTGCTTCCAAAAGGCCCCACATCCAAATTTTCTAAATAAAACTTGATTTTAAATGAGAATTATTGTTTAAAATCATGTTATTCACATTTTCACTTTGAATATAAATAAAGATAGATACTGACATGGTATCTACCTTATTGTAATTAATAAACGAATTTGAGCAGAACTCATAAGTTATAAACAGATTTGGGTAGGACTAACTCTGAAAAACTAATCAAAAAAAAAAAAAAAAAAAAAAATTTGAACTATATATATATACACTATAACAATATACTAACTTAGTGATGTAATCACAAAATAAGAAAAGCAAGTGGTGTTAGACAACCTTCCTTGTTTCTGTTTTCGCGTTGTTGCTTTGTTTAGCTTTTGTGTTTAGTTGCTTAGTTTAACAATTAGTTAGTAGTATTAGTGATTACTCGGTTCTTTTGTGTCTAACTTAGGGCTTTTCCTATGAAAGGATGTTTGTTTTTTATATGATCTTTTGTAAATTCTCTTTTTTTTTTAACAAATATTTACTTAACAAAAAAATAATAATAATAATATAACTTCTAACCATTATTTTAAAACCCAGATCGGAGGGTAACCCATTTTGCTGCCCGGGTCATGGGTCAATCCGATAACGTCAGCAGCAATTTTATTTTTAAAAAATTATATATTAATCCCTTAAATTTTAATATATTACAAAAATTTACCTAAAAAAGTTTAAATTAGTCCCTAAAATTTTTATTTATTTCAAAAATACCCAAAAAATTACTATTTAATCCCTACACTTTTGAGATATCTCCAAAACACCCTATAAAATTATAAATTAACCCTTATAATTTTGAAATATTATAAAAATTATCTTAAGACCTTAACCGGACCGAAGAAGCTATTGGGTCCCGGTCGGATCGGCCTATCTGGTCCGATTTTTAAAACAGAACTTCTAACACTCTCTCATGTTTGACGTTCATAGTTAGGATTCAAACCAAATAAATATGACTCTAATACTAAGATAAAATGAGCTCTATATATATATATATATATATATATATATATACACACACGTTGGTTTATGTGATCAGTACTAAAGGTACGGAAAATATTTACTCTTTTTTTTTTTTTTATACAAACTCTTAAATCATGATCCGATGATTCAGATGAGCGGTAATTATTGCTAATATAGAAAGTAGAAACCATTCATTTTGAAGCAATGGGTTAATGCCAAGAGGCTCTTGCTGTTGTTGATATTTTGATAAAGGGAAGATTGGTGGGGTGCACATGAAAGGATAAGCGTAGTTGCGTCATGGATACATTAATTTAGTCATTATTTATAGGCAAAACGACAGACCAAAAGGGTTATGGTGATTCTGATTTCATATTATAATATTACAAGCTTTTAGAAGAAGAGTTTCCATCTATCTTTTTCATGCCAACCAGCCACATCTTAAGAGGCCCATTTCATAACTTTTCTTGCCCATTTGATATATAAAATGTCCACTTCATATATGAAACGTGTAAATAATCTCATCCTATTTAAGAACTAACGATGAGTTTATAGTGATGACAGAGATAGAGCTAGGAAATTTATTCTAGGATAGTCGAAATGTATGTTAAATGAATGATCGGGCCAAAATGGAGAAAACTGAATTTCATCCTATGAAATTGATAAATTTTCACCTAATTTTTGAAAATTTTTGTGGGTTTAGGATAGCCATGGCTTGAATATAGCTTTGCCTTTATTGATGATTATAATAAAGACTATGAAAACAAGAAATTCAATTTTTATTCTTTTCTAACCATTAATCACAATCTTATATTTTATTTAGGTGAAGTTAATCTTGTTCCCGGAATTCTTCGTTATATATCTTTAGTTGATGTGCACCATCCTTAAAATGATAGATTTCGTTCACTAGAAACTATACCTAACGAAACCTTCACTTAAAACATGTCTATTACAAATATTTGATGTAAAACCTCTAGAATACTGGAGCCAAAGACTCTCCAAGAAGCAAGAAGATTGAAGATATCAAAGGTTGTGTTTGTTTTATTATTTTAAGTTGGATTGATATTACGAGGTAGGATTTGAAAATTAACAAAAATACCTCTTAGGTTTGTTAATTTTGCTAAACCCCCCTTATAATAAAAAGTTTAGAAACTTACAAAAGCACCTCCACCCACCCACATTTGTAGATTCCGGCCACCACTGTTGGAAGGTGGCCAAAATTTGTTATAATGGCGCACTACTGGCTAGATTTGGCTAGTAGTGTGTCGATCTAGACTTTTTTGGCCAGATCCATGGTAGATCTGGCTTGAAAAGGCCATATCGACAAGACGAGCAACCGTGATCCAACGTGATCATGTGCTATTCATGACATGATTCCGATCACCTTCTTGCAGTGGTGATCGGAATCTGCAAATGTGTGTGGGTGGGGGTGTTTTTATCAATTTACAAACTTTTTTTGTTGGAGGTGTTTAGTTAAATTAACAAACTTATGAGGTTTAAAAATAGTTGAATAATTTAGAATTGAATTTTGAGAATAGGAAAATAAACATGTATTTTGAGTAGGATAAGAGAAAAAAGTAGAACAAACAGGCCCAAAGTGTTGAATGCAACAGCTAAAAAACCTGTACAAGCCATAATTCAATCAAGCATGCAAACCATTAATCACAATCTTATATTTTATTTAGGTGAAGTTAGGAATTCTTCGTTATATATCTTTAGTTGATGTGCACCATCCTTAAAATGATAGATTTCGTTCACTCGAAACTATACCAAACAAAACCTTCACTTAAAACATGTCTATTACAATTATTTGATGTAAAACCTCTAGAATACTGGAGCCAAAGACTCTCCAAGAAGCAAGAAGATTGAAGATATCAAAGGTTGTGTTTGTTTTATTATTTTAAGTTGGATTGATATTACGAGGTAAGATTTGAAAATTAACAAAAACACCTCTTAAGTTTGTTAATTTTGCTAAACCCCCCTTATAATAAAAAGTTTAGAAACTTACAAAAGCACCTCCACCCACCCACATTTGTAGATTCCGGCCACCACTGTTGGAAGGTGGCCAAAATTTGTTATAATGGCGCACTACTGGCTAGATTTGGCTAGTAGTGTGTCGATCTAGACTTTTTTGGCCAGATCCATGGTAGATCTGGCTTGAAAAGGCTATATCGACGCACGAGCAACCAGATCCAACAGATCATGTGCTATTACGACAGATTCCGATCACCTTCTTGCAGTGGTGATCGGAATCTACAAATGTGAGTGGGGGTGTTTTTATCAATTTATAAACTTTTTTTGTTGGAGGTGTTTAGTTAAATTAACAAACTTATGAGGTTTAAAAATAGTTGAATAATTTAGAATTGAATTTTGAGAATAGGAAAATAAACATGTATTTTGAGTAGGATAAGAGAAAAAAGTAGAACAAACAGGCCCAAAGTGTTGAATGCAACAGCTAAAAAACCTGTACAAGCCATAATTCAATCAAGCATGCAAACCATATTTTGCAGATATAAACCTTTGTTCATACACCTTAAATTTCGGGGTAACCATGAGTTTTTGACAATTTGGCCCTTGAAGAGGGTTTGTCAACTCTTTATGAAGCACATTGGAATGGTTATGGATGGATGTTACACTAATTTGTTTGATGATCATAAAACAATAATAATATCAATCAACCAAGAGCATAAACATAAAGCACACAACAAGATACATGGTTCGGCTAAAAATACTTTTAGCCTACATCCATGGGACCTGGTCCAGATCGAAGCTAATCCAATATAATACAAACCATTACAAGACAATTCAGAGTTGAATTTAGATACAACAAAATAAAACTCTCTGTTCTACGATACACTAAACTTCACCCTTTGATTTCTTTAAGGTCCTGTCACGATCAACTTCCTCCAAGAATCCTCCTGGACAGCTTGAGCTCCCCTCAAGCTTCAATGGTTGAAGCTTCCTTTCAACTCCTTGGCTTAACTCCCTTTAAGCTCATAAACGAAGGAACCAAGTTCCTACACTCAAAAATCAACAAAGTGATTGATAAAGATAAATCACAAACAAATAGAACCTAATCAAAATTAACCTTAAAAAATTCAAAGCTTCAATGGAAGAACAATATATTAGGTCTAAAAGAAATGCAAGGAAGAAGATGATCAATTATATCCTTGCACTTTTTCATCTCCACCATACAAGCCACTTTTCAATAAGGAGCCTTGGATCACTCTTTTGAAAGAGTGACACTTGTAAAGGACAAAGCAATGCAAATATCATACATAAAAATAAAACTTGATAATCAAGAAAGAAAAGTGCCACTTGAACGGGAAACGAAATGCTTGCACATAAGAGAAATGTGCCCACATATTTTGTTCAATCACAGTCAAAGAAAACAAAGAATATGTGTGCACATTCACAGGATATTACCGCAAGTACAAACACATACACAAAGTTCATAAGTCGACAATAAGTCTTTACAGTCCTCCATGAAACATGTTCTTTAGATGGAATTTGATTCCCTCTTTACTCAATAAAACCAAAAGATAAACCAAATAACTTAACATGAGTTAGCATGTGTAGATGTAAAATACAAAATGAACCTCATTACTTTGACAAGATTGTGTAATTTTCTTTTTGGTAAGCTCGATGGTTCGATCAACACTTGAAATTCAGAATTAATTGTGTGAGTCCATGAGCACAAACTTCCAAAACAAATAACTAAACACATACTGGAATCATTCATAGCAATTGTTTATGTAGCCAGAACTTGTTGAGAATACTGACATGAATTTCAATGGCTAAGATGCTTGAGAAAACTCCTTCATTGCATATATAGAAGCTCAAGACACATCAGGATTCATGCGTCAATAACCTTAATAAAAACGTCCACAGCATGACATCAAATTTGCACTGTAGAGGAGGTTGCAACATTAAGAGATGAGAAAGATTAGGCAAAACTTAATAAATCAACTCCAAAATGTATAATTACTGGGTGCAGTTTAACTACCATTTGGGCCTGAAATCACGGTCAAAGCAGTGAAAGTCGCAGACCGATACCAAGAATAACACTGACCAATCCAATAATTCACCATAGTAACTTCCCCACATTAGGCCTCCTCAATTCTACACACCCTTCAGCGCATAGGAAATATTGTTTCTCCAGCATTCCGTATGTCCCACTTGACAAAAAAATAGAACAAATTTAATCCCAAGATGCCTTGTTTTCTCCTCAATAAACATACTCTTCTTGTTGTCCTCAGCAAACACATATGAGGATTCAATGAAAGCCTACTGCGCTACAGGACATCGTATGTTTATTTAAGAGCCTACAACATTAAGAGACGAGAGAGACTTGGCCAACACATACAAAATCAATTCCCACAGTATATAATATAAAGCAATAATTGGTGAAGTTTATTACCTTTGGTTGTGAACTAATGCCACCTGATAGCAGCCAAGAATAACACAAACTCATCCAAAACATTCACTGGAAAAAGCTATCCCATCTCTTCAAAGATGTAATATCTAGCCAGAAATGCTTCATCAGTCTCAAAGACTTTCTTCTGCCATCCATTGTAAATATAAAAATATTCCGTCTTAAACATAACACTGCATGCACATCTTTAGGAGGCAAGACTTGCGTCAAAGCTAGAGTTAGTCCTACTTTGGCAACAAATCATAGTCAAGCCCCTTGATTTTATATATGCTTTCAATAATGTATCTGATGATGTAAATGTTCATAAGCCGCTGCAGTGCCTGAAGAATGAAGAAAGCTACAATCATTATCATTCAACGAAAAGCTAGAGTATTTATTTTCAGACCTGAATGTGACATTTTTGACATTGCTAAACGTAGTTATTACAACAGAGTATTGTGATGAAAAAAAAAAGAATTTGTGAATTGAAACAAACTTTTTTACATGTTTTAAAATAAGAATATCATTACATGTACTACCTTGCTTGCGGCCAAACCACTTTAAGTTTTTAATGTCCATGAGAACAGTTGATTCTATTGGATTATTTGCTATATCGTCTCCTGCTAAGCCCACCAGGTGACATTAAAAATGGATAAAATGAACATATTAGCAGCAAAAATTTCCTACTTTTACGTCTATAATTGAAGTACCAAAATTGAAGAAGAAAGGTTATATCCAATTATGCATAGAACTTTGATTGATATAAATATACCCTCTTCCAATCCTCAGTAGAACGATAACAGAAATTAATGTACTTGCTTCACAAAATAATACAGCCTTTAAACTCATAAATAACTTTCTTGCTAAAAAAAAGATTACCTAAATTCCAAGTGACTGAAGAGAATGAAAAATAAGGTGAAAAATATATAAATCCATGCAATTAGTAACCACAGAACATGTAGCCAGTGAGCCTGGTAAAAAGCAAGAATGTATCAAATGTTCACCATTTTCCTTACACTGGCTTTCTGAATCCTGACAATCCAGCTAAAACATCTTCAATATATGGAATTTGATGCCTGTTTTACATAAGGCCAGAATATTGATAAACAATAAATCTTAAAATGTTGTAGCCGAGTATATACAAAAGGGAAAAGGCACCTCATTATTAAATATGTCATGCTTGTAGTACACCAACTCCTGACATTAATTGATTCCTCAAGCAATTCATTAAAATTTATGGCTTGCTTTTCAATGGAGAGCTCTGGTGGAGAGGGCAAGATTACATCACAGCTTGAGTGCCTGGATCATGAAGAAACGTCAAATTAACCAGTTTAAGTGAAGAATCACAGAAGATGAAGAAAGTAATTTGAATAATGGCTCTCACAAATTAATAGATGCTTAAGAGAAATTTCACAAAATAATGTGCAACATTATATCATTGATGTACTTTCTTCATAAGGGGAAAAAAGGAAAAGAAAAGAAAAGAGGTTTCTGTATAAACCAATTACTTGAATTTACAGTGACCTTTTAAGAAGAATGAAAAACAAAGGTGAAATATATAATCTGTGCAATTAGCAAGCACATAACACTGGGGCCAATGAGTCTGGTAACAAGAAAGAATATATCCAAGTGTTGAATGGAACTGCTAGAAGTTTGTACAAGCCTTAATTCATTCAATCATGCAAACCTTAAATTTTAGTGGTAGACATGAGTTTCTGATTCCCGACAATTTGGCCCAGCAAAAAACATCTCCTTTAGATGGAATTTGATGCCTGATTATTAAGCGAAGCCAAAACATAAACCAAACATCTTAACATGATCTAGTATCTATAGATGTAAAAGCAAAAAGAACCACATTACTTTGCTAAGCTTGTGTAATGCATCAACTCCTGAAATTTTCTTTTTGACAACGTCAATGATACTACCAATGCCTGAAATTGATTCTTCAAGAAATTAATGAAATAATGAACTTGCACCATTGATGGAATGGAAATATCAAAATAAAATCTTCTTAACTAGAAAAAAAAGGCCTTCCAAAATGATAATAGACAAAAGAAAGAACAATGCAAATTAGCAAAGGAAATTACCTCCAGAGTTTTGTATGTTTAGCTTCACCAATATCACTCGTATATCACAACCCAAGAAGAATATATTATTTTTATAGTAATTTAGAATTAATTGCATGTCTATGAGAAAAAATACTGGAATCATTCATAGCAACTGTTTATGCAGCCAGAACTTGATGATACTGACATGAAATCAATGACTAAGATGCTTGGAAAAACACCTTGACTGCATTTACAACAGCTCAAAACACTTCTGGATTGATGCCTACAACAACTTCAATAAAAACGTCCACAACATGACATCAAATTTGTACTTAGAGGAGGCTGCAACATCAACAGATGAGAATGATTAGCTAATACTTACAAAACCAACTCCAACAATATATAATAAAGAAATTGTTGGGTGAATTTTAAATACCATTTGAGTGTGGATTATTGATCAAAGCAGGCATAATTATTTGCCGCTTCATAGAACCAAGAATAACACAGAGCAATCCAATAATTCACCATAATTGCTTCCCCACATTAGGCCTTCTCGATTCTACACACTTCATTGCATGAGAAATATTGCTTCTCTTGCATTTGGCCTATCCCAGTTGAGAAAAAAAACAGAACAAACTTATCCCAAGATACCTTGTTTTCTCCTCAAGAAACATACTCTTCTCAACTGTTACCGCAAACACACAAGGATTCAAATCGGAATCTTATTTTTTATTTTAAGAGCCTGCAACATTAATAGGTTAGAAAGACATAGACAAAATATTAACAAAATCACCTCCAACATTATATGATATAAAGCAATAGTTGGTGAAGTTTAATACCTTTAGTTATGAAAAATAATGGCCTCAAGCATGGAATTCTGCATGAGGATTAAGGCATCTTATAGCATTCTAGAATGAATCAAACTTATCCAAAACATTCACAAGAAGAACTTTACAATATAAGCCTTCATGATTCTGCCCAAACCCTTGATCGTATTAAAAAGTTTCTCCATCATTCTGTCCATTGATCTGCTCATCATCAGCTAGTCGTATTAAAATGTCATTCTCAGTATAAGCAAATATCTTGCCACTTGCCCTCCCCCTTGAGGGAAAGTGAGCTCCAATGTTTTCGTTACTCAGCAAACATTTAATAGCAGGATAGATATGTAGCCCTGAAACGCAAGTCTAGGTTCAGCCATTTCACCTTCCGGACACCTTCAGTGCATAAAACTGTTCGCCCAAATGTAACAGTTCAATTCAAAAGAATAACTCAAAACTCTTACACAGTAGTTCAACATCCGCAACAAAAATGGAATATAAAAAAAAAAATGCAATAAGAAAAACTGTAAAGGAGCATTAATGAGCAGATTTAATTACGAGTAATATTTAGTCTACCCGGCCTCATAACATAATTGTAGTGTAGAGATGTTTCAATTAATTGCAGATAACAACAAACCTAGAAAAGGAGAAGAAATTACCAGTGGGTGGATCACCTCAATGTAAAGGTGACGTTAGGAAGGTGGGAGATCTCAGACCAGTTGTCACCTGTCTCCTCCTTGTAACGCAGACCTAGAATATCGAATCTCCAATTGTTTTCATGTTGGCAATTGAAGAATGGAATTGGGCAGCTGTCTTCGATGAAAACCGACATCAAATTTGTATTGCAGAGGAGGCTGCAACATTAAGAGATGAGAAAGATTAGCCAAAACTTATAAAAAAAAAAATCAATTCCAAAATGTATAAATGACTGGGGCAGTTGAAATACCATTATAGTGTGAAATCACGGGCAAAGTAGTGAAAGCCGCAGACCGATTTTCCACTACATAGAACCAAGAACAACACAGAACAATTATTATAGAGCGCAAAGGATTATTTAATTTTATTTTTAAAAGAAATATTAAATACATTTTATGAGAGACAAGTTTAGATAGAATTAATTGATCCTAAAACTTTGAATAAAGTCAATAAATATTTTTGGTATTTATATTATAAAGTCAATAATATAAACAACAAACATTAAAGAATAAACAACACTCTTCCCAATAAACAACAAACATAAAAATGGAGAAGAAATTACCTATGGCCAAATGCTGACGTCAAGAATGTGAGAGATCTTGTGCCAATCTTCACCCGTCTCCTTCTTGTAACGCCGACTTAGAATATCGTAATTCTCGATCTCCAATTGTTCTAGTGTTGGCGATTAAATAATGTAATTGGGCAGTGTTTTTAATTTGGGGGCTCCAGAAATCTTCAAGTAATGCAGAGATGGCATGATAGTAATAACTAATTCATCTCCTTTCAAAGTAATATCATCCCACTCTTCCCATCCAGCTGACATCCCATCAAACACAAGCCTTTTTAATTTGGGAAAGGCAATACGAGATCTAGCAGTGCCATCACTTTCTATTCCCAAAAATTCATTACCCACTTTTTTCACATTCATAGGCCTATCTATAAAGAGTGATTCAAGAGATGATAACTTCCCAAAAGGAGGCAAATACTCACAGTTGTAGCAATGAATAAGTGTTAACTCCCTCAACTGAGTTAATGATGCTATCCAATTTAGCCTTATAGCTTTACCTCCACAATTCTTTATCCATAATTTCTCTAAATTTGGAGGTGGTTCAAGGGCCTCAACAACCATTTCATCTCTCTCACTCCCAACCCTTTCAATTCCAAAATCTAAAACTAAAGAGAGGAGGTGTTTGCGTCCATAATGAGCGTTTGCGTCTGGTGTTTCTTACTTGTGTCTTGAAAAAGAAAACCTACAACAGGAAATGCAAAATTAATATTGGTTAATGAACGAAAAATTGCAAAACTAAATACGAGACTACCAAGTGGAATCATTCACAGTTATCGGCAACACAACCAGCACTTGTTGACGATACTGACAAGAAATATATCTCTCAGATGCTTGGAGAAATGTTTGATAGCGTTTATAGTAGCCCAACAGACATGAGGATTCAATTAAGGCCTACAACAGGGTATCCTATGTTTATTTAAGAGATGAGCATGGCTTAACCAACACTTAAAAAATCAACTCCTACATTATACAATACAAAGCAATAGTTGGTGAAGATTAATACCTTTGGTTGTGAAATAATGGCCAAAGCATTGAAAGCCGTATAAGGAAAATGCCACCTTATAACAACAAAGAATAACACAAATTCATCCAAAACATTCACAGGAAAAACTTTCCCACATAAGCCATCATCCAGTCTGTCCATTGCTCTTTTCATCAATCATTTTAAAAAGTCATTCTGAGCGAAAGCTAGAATGCAATATCCATAAGGTCCCCTGAAACGCAAGCCTTGGTTCATCCATTTCTTCTTTCAAACACCTTCCCTGCATAAACCTGGTAACTAAAATCAGAACTAATGCATAGTAATTCAATATTCGCAATATAAACTAAATGTAATAGGAAAAACTGTAAAGGTGAGTTAATGAGCATATATACAAAGAGAGAGAAAGAGAGAAGAAATTACCAGCGACAGTGTGTGGATGGCGATTGTAGCTCTTGTAATCATATTTCAACAAGCCAGTCTTCACCTCTCTCCTTCTTGTAATGCGGACGTAGAATTGTTTTCATGTTGGCGATTGAAGAGTGTAATCTATAGAGGGACTATGACCAACCCAAAATTTAGAATAAAGTCAATATATATTTTTGGTATTTATATTATAAAGTCAATAAAATAGAGCACAACAAACATTAGAAAATAGTTGAAGCATCAAACATGAATATGATTTCATTGACAATTAACAAAACATCATCATACATCATGACAAAAAGTTTGGTTTTAATTGTAGATAACGACGAACTTTAAAATGGAGAAGAAATTACCTGTCTTCGTCACTTTCCTCGTCTTCGTCTTGTGCCAGGAATGTGACGTTACTAGTGAAGATGGTGACGTCAGGAATGTGAGAGATCTTGTGCCAATCTTCACCTGTCTCCTTCTTGTAACGCTGACATAGAATATCGCAGTACTCGATCTCCAATTGTTTTAGTGTTGGCGATTGAAGAATGTAATTGGGCAGCCTTTTTAATTTATTGGTGAAAGAAATTTTCAAGCAACAAAGAGATGGCATAATTGTAATAACTAATTCATCTCCTCTCAAAGTATTATCATCCCACTCTTTCCATCTATCCATACGATGAAACTCAAGATATTTTAATTTGGGAAAGGCAATAAAAGATCTGGCAGTGCCATCACTTTCTATTCCCAAAAATTTATTACCTATTTTTTTTACACTCTCAACATATATTAAAACAAGTGATTCAAGAGATGATAATTTTCCCAATGGAGGCAAATACTCACACTTGTAGCAATTAAAAAGTCTTAAATCCCTCAATTGAGTTAATGATACTATCCAATTTGGCCATCTAGTTTTACCTCCATATTGCCGTAAATGTAATTTCACTAAATTTGGAGGTGGATCAAAGGCCTCAAGAACCATTTCATCTCTCTCATCCATTTTAAGTCGGCCATATCCACGTGCAAAATCTAAAAGTAAAGAGAGGAGGTTTGTCTTATTCCTAAGGTTTGATCTCTTAACTTCACCCACATCTACCACATTTTCTAACCCCGAAATACCAAGACACCGAAGATTTCTCAAGTTTTTCAAACTTTCAATACTACATGCTTTACCACTATGGCTACTACTACTCCATACAAAATTTTCCAAAGTTCGAAGACAAGTTAATCCTTCAATTCCTTTTGGCATGTATTCTACTCTATCATTAGTTATCAAATGCCTCAAGTTGATTAACTTTCCCATCTCTTGAGGTAATTTTCTTAGACTAGCACAACCGCTAATGTTTAACATTTGTAGATTATATAAATCACATAATTCCTTCGACAATTCTTTTAAATTGAAATTATTAGATAAATCAAGATATCTAAGATGTATCATCTTTTTTATTTCTCTAGGAATTTCTTGAATATCAGTGAAGCAAAACTGTAATGCTCGTAGACTTAACTTATCAAATAATTTGGACAGAATCAACCGGTTTTGCTGATATTCATGCTTAACCAAAAGACTACGCAATTTATTTTCATTATAAATGCATACAGAAAACAAGGCTAAGTATTGCTCATATCTAAGTATTATCATTGAGTGTCGAACATTTTTTAATGAAAACTTTAACTGAGACTCATTATAATTATCAATCTCTATCTCTGTACTAAAACATTCGTTTTTGGTAAGAAATTGAGCAAAATCATGCACTATATCATGCATCTTACAACTTTCTATGCTACCATCATATTTGTTTTTCTTAAAGTCTTGAAAAAAAGAGCGAACAGCTAAACTTTCAAAGTATTCCTCACCAATTAATTCCATGTCCTTGTTTCGCTCATCCCTAAGATAACTTTGAGCCATCCATAATTTAATTAATTCATCTTTTTCTATCTCATAATCTTTTGGAAAGATAGCACAATATGAGAAGCATTTTTTCAATATAGAAGGCAAATCATAATAGCTTAATAGTAAAGGTGGAAAAATCCCTCTTTCTACCTCTTCTCTTTCCCACATTTCACTGTCTAGAACACTTTGCCACTCTCCAATATTTGTTTTGAGACACAAGAGGCTTCCTAAAGTTTTTATAGCAAGAGGTAAGCCCTTGCATTTGGCTACAATTTTTCCACCAATATCTTCTAAGTTTTTATTGGCTTCACCTGAAAATGCAATTTGCCTAAATAATGACCAAGACTCATTTTCTGATAATGTCTCTAACATGATCATGTTGGTGGCTCCTATAGTTTTGGCAACATTTTGCTTACGAGTGGTAACTAGAATTCTACTTCCTTGAGAACCACATTTCAAAGCAATCATCAATTGTTCCCAATCTTTGGGATTCTCAGTCCATACATCATCTAGGACGAGAAAAAATTTCTTTCTCTCAAGAGATTGACTTATTTTTTGCAAAATATTTTCTAATTCAACTAATGCCCTTTCTAAAGGATCTTTTGATAGAGATTCGAGGATTGCTTTTGCAATCCTTGTCTCATCGAAAGGTTCCGAGACACACACCCATATCCTTTCATCAAAATGGACTTTTACTTTATTATCATTAAAAACTAATTGAGCAAGAGTAGTCTTGCCTATTCCTCCCATCCCTACAATAGAAATGATAGAAATGGCTGGTTCATGACTACTCTTATTCAACAACTTGTTTAATAATTCATCCCTATCAGTACCTCTCCCATGGACCATTGGCACATCTATAAGAGATGTAGTCGTTGGTCGTCTTACTTCTACGTTGCCCTCTTTCAAACTAAAACCAAACATATTTTTTTCTACAGCAATAACATCTATAGTTTTATTCAGATCTTTTATCTTGCGAGCAATGGCACGAGGCAAGATAACTTTTCTAAAACAAAAGCTATAACAGGGGATGAGGGAACATACCTTTTTTATCATAGGCTTGGAGGCATTTCTAACTTCCTTAAGTTGTAATTTCCCAATAGAAGTGTTCCACTCATCCAACACATCATCTATATCATAAGATGCCTCTTTAAGCTTATCCAGCCAATCCCTCACACCACTATCCTTGAATTGTCTGCTCTCTGCATCTTCAAGGACAGCTCGAATGGCCTGGAAATGGCTGGTGAGCTTTCGGACTTGGTCATCAACACCCGCCACCAGCGTCAACTGTCCATCAATCTGTTGACGAGCGAATGAAGCCAACTGCTCCAAGACAACAGAAACAAGTGCTTCAGCCATACTAAAAGATAGTATATAATTGAAGAAAGATGAGAAACTAATATTTTGTGTTGTGTGTAGACAATGCTATGCCACAATCAATATATATAGTGCAATATGGAACAAAGAAAACAATTCTTTACTTGCTGCACGGGTCGAACAACAGTTTACTTAGATTCTGGTTAAGGTATAAATGTAACAAAAACAAGCTGCTTTGCATCATAAAAATGATGGATTCTGCTTCTGCAAGCAAGAATATGATGCAAATAAAGGATTGAACTTGAGATAATGTATAAAGATCAATTTGGTGTTAGAAGAAAGTTTACTCAAAGAATAATATTATCTTTGCTTCATGTGTGCTTATTCCCTCGTGATGGTTGCAAGTTAAGCATAAAACAGATATGTGGCCATGCTCAACTTTTATTCTATGGAGTACTGTGAATGTTACATTTCTAGAAAGGACTAATTATTTTTTTATTAGTCATTTATCTACTTAATTATTTGTCCCATAGTTGATTAATTGATTAATTTTGAAGTGTCGAAATGTTTAATTTAATTTTTGGGTGGAATGAGGTGCCTCAAGGAGAGACTTGGGGATCCCCTCTCTGGGTTCAAGGTTTGTGCTTTTCTTTGTTGCTCCATTTTTAAAGTTAAATTTCAGATGAGAACAGTATACATACGCTGTTCATATCCTATTGCTGGGACCAAGGGAAAAAGGATCAACAGCTGCATTTTCTCTTAAATATCTTACGTGCAGAAGGGTATTCTGTTGGTTGTTATATTAGCTACGAAGAAGTTATTCTTAATAGCACTGAGATGGGTGATATTACAATTACTATGTGTAACTTTGCATGTTATAGTTTATTTACGTCAGGGATGGTTTTCTATTAGCAGCCTACATACGAGAATGCATATGAGTTCTAAAACAATGTTATGTTTATAACTAAATCATACGATTAGATAAAAAATAGAGAATAGAATTGTTATTTTATATTAATTTTGTACAATTTTTACTTGATTATATAATTCAGTTGTAAATAAAATATTATTGATCAGTTGAAATGGTATAGTTTTATTGATGTCAGTAGGGCTTTGAGATTAGGGTCCATGGTGTTGGATGCACCCAATCAAGTGAGTGTGCGACCCTTTGATATTTTTAGACTTCTAAAAGGTCCTATGTCCAAATTTTCTAAACAAAAGTTGGTTTTGAACGAAGATATTGCTTAAAATCATGTTATTCACATTTTTAATTGAAAAGTTATTGACTAAATAATAAATGGATAGAATTCATTCCCAAAAACTAACTCAAAAGAAAATGGAATACAACCACATATATTAATATACACAATAACAACTCATCAATTTAGAAATATGGGACAAATACAACTTTTAAAATCATCTCTCACACTCGATGTTCAAGGTCAAGGTCCAAGCTAAACAAATATGAGTCTACTATGATAAAGTGAGTTTCATAGAACCTTAACATGGATCCTTAAATTATGATTAAAAAAAACTACATTAGAGTATGCTTTGTTGGTTTATGTGATCAGTAATTAAGGTACGGAAAATATTACTCTTTTTTTTTTTTAAAAAACTCATAAATCATTATTTGATGATTCAAACGAGGGTTAATTATTTATACTATAGGAACCATTCATTTTGAAGCAATGGGTTTCGGGGGAAGCCTGTGGTCCATGAAAGGATAAGAGTAGTTGCGTCATCGATACATTAATTTAGTCATTATTTATAGGCAAAACGACAGACCAAAAGGGCTATGGTGATTCTGATTTTGTATTATATTACAAGCTTTTAGAAGAGCTTCCATACATTTTCATGCCAACCAGCCGGATTAAAACAGGCCCATTTCAAAACTTTTCTGGCCCATTTGATGTATAAAATGTGCACTTCATATATGTAAAGCGTGCAAATAATACAATACCCTCTGTCTTATTGAAGACTTAATGACGAGTTTATATTAATGAAGTTTACTATATGAAGTTTAATCTCGATCTCATGAAAAGTGTAAGTTCTTCGGTATATATCTTTAGTTGAAGAGCATTATCCTTAAAATGATAGGTTTCGTTCACTCGAAACTAACTATATCGCATGAAACCTTTATGACCCTTTTTTTTTCACCGCACCACAACCTCCTACTTAAATCGCAGATGTTTAGATGAGAAATCGAATCTGAGATCGTACACTTATCTATACTATCCCTAATTCGCCCTCACCATCTGGACTATCCACGGATGGGGATAGGTTAAAATGTGGTATCTAGATGTGAAATTTTTTCAATAAAGGCAGAGGGGGCATTATCATACTGCTTAATTACATCTTAAGGATATCTAAATGATATAATAATCATCAAAAGATAAGAACTGTTGTCAAGCCATGTTATAATATTCAATTATTGGATCCCTTTTCCATGTATAATAATAATAACTTAATAACCTACATTTGACCTGCAATCCAGATACAAGTTTTCTGCTTTGGAAAGCAAAAGATATATAGATTGAAACGTTTCCAAAAACAAAAACCTTTTGAGAGATCATCTATACAAAACACGTTTGATTGAAATGTTTTCGGAAACGCTTTTTAATGAAGTTTAGAAGTGTAGAAGCAAAAGACCATCTAAATTTTCCTACCCTTTTTCCTTCCTGCCAAACAGTCTCACAGCGGCAACGTTACAGCCAGAAAATATCTTACAGATGCAATCTATGAGCCACATTTCACTGTAACCTTGCTAAGAAAGACTAAGTTTCATTACAGCTATGGATACAATTCATGAATGAAAAAGCAGAAAGTCTTCATCACCTTGGTCAAGTTGTTTTATTGAAATTTTGTCACAAAGGACTAGGATCTAGCTATTAGCAACATTGGTGCTAACTACAATTTAATTATATATGAAGTTGAAAAGGCCTGAAAGGTATAAGTTCTTAGGTAACTATAGACAGCAAGTTTTCTGACAGGATTTTGCAAAATTAGAACAAAGATTCACCTTTTTACACTTATAAGTTGATGACTTGAAACAGCAGCAAGCACTGTGTAGACATGAGAGTCCTGTAAAATTGCAGCAGCTGTGACACGTGACTTTCCTGGAGCAGCAGCAGCAGCTGGGATATGGACATGGTGAGCAACATGACACAGAGCACGTACCGCAGCAGGTTTGTGTTCGTAGATGATGCAGCCAACCACAACAGCAACAAATCCACAGAAGATTGGAGCATAATTTTCCCCTGCTCAGAATTAGTGCATCCCATCAATTTCACATATTCTTCATTATTCTAGTGTACTCAATTTCATACTGACAGTGGAAATTTGTATAAAATGTAACACTTTACAAAGCATCATATCATAAAAAGACATAATTATATAAGTAAATTTTTACAAGTGAAACAGGCAGCGATCATAATGAAGCTGCATGCATTTTGCTGAATTTAGTCTCATATTGTCCAACCGAGGTTCTTAAAGATAACATGATTTATGGTGCGAGAGCAGCCAGGGTTGAGAATATTCACTCCAATGCTAAAGTATCAATCACACGTTAGTCTTATATGAGGCAATCCTACTTTAACTCAAGGCTCAGGGACACTTCCTTCTCTGAACTAAGACTCGAGAATTTGTCCACAATGACTATGAACTGTTCTTGCAATGTCACAGGATGTATTTTGCTAGAAAAATGTCCTTTAAACTAAAGTTTTGGTGTAAATGCAAGGGTGAATAGAGCTTAAACCAGGAGCATGGAAAACCAAACAAAATAAGCGAGAGATGGAGTACCAGATTCTCTTCCAGAAGGGCTTGGATTTCCGCGTCTCCTGATTTCTGATTTAAGAAAAAATAATCATCCAGTGTTAGTGAAGTAAATTTTACATCGGAATTCATATCAAACAAAACAGAAAAAGGGTTATCTTCAAGGGCCATACATAGTGATTAAAGGATCCACTTTAGCTCTTACAAACTCATCAACCCTGCCAATGAGAAGTTAAAGATCAAATGGGACAAAGACTGATACAATAAACAACAGTACGATGATTTCACTGAGTATATTATGCATAAGACAGTAAAGCAACCATACATACTCTTTGCAGCATCTTGAAGCTAGCTGAAGATCTTCAACAGTTTTCAACTCCTCCTGCTTGAACAAATCTCTATAAGTATAAACCTCTTTTACATTTACTTCTATCATACAGTTTCTCTTCATAAAAATACGGTACACACATTGCATACACAGAGACTTCAACCTATCATTCAAAATAGCAGGGGATTTCACCAAGCAGAACATTCAAGGAAATGTGCATTTGCCACTAGATTCTAGCTAATAATCAAAATATGCCTAATAGTAAAATTAAAACAAAATTATGTATAATAGAGGTAGTAATAAGAATCACTAATTCAATGTGCCATGTAAATCTAAGGCTAGAAACACAATCACTAATTCAGCTCAGGAATCATTTACTCTACAAATTACACATAATTTAAATAAAAGGATCAAAGATTTTGGCTTAAATCAAGATTATTCAAGCAATCAAACTAAGAAATACTACTATGGGCTAAGTCATCAACATTGCACATAGATTAAAAAAAAAGATCCAAAATCAACAATGTCAATCAAACCCTTTTCATTCTAAACATTAATAACCCACCAAAAGAATAAATATTAAAATCACTACTGAAAAAATCACTACTGAAAAACAAAACACAAAAACTGACCTGAAGCTGACCAATCTCTCTCTCCAAAACTTGAACCTTGACCATCTGTCTCCTCTTGCCATACAAATCCACACAAGCAGGTGGAGACCTTGGACTCTTTGGTGGCTCCTCCGATGTAGACCCACCTGCAAAATCCATCACTAAAACTAAAACTTAAAATAAAATAAAAAAACCAATCTTCCTTGTTTGTCTCTCCACAAATAAGAGTTCATGCAAAGACTGGCTACTAAGTGAAGTCAAGAGAGTGTTGTGTTGTACGTGAAATTGGAAAAGGGTGAGTGTGAAAAGAAGAAATGAATGAATGGAAGCAATGTGGACGTGGAAGAGAGAGCAAGTAATAAAGAACATACTAAAAAAAGGGTTGTTGTTGAAAGTTGAGTTTGTGAGAGAAGTGAAACGTTGTTAGTTTGTGAGGGTTGGCAGAAGCTTAAAAAGGACGAATACTTCTGCAACATTGCAGAGAACACACGTGACTGAGTTGTGTAAGACACAAAAAATATTTTACTCTTTTCAACTTCTCAGTTAATGCTTCTGGTTTTGGTCCCTCTCACACACACAGTTCTTGGTCTCTGTGGACTTCGCATAGGAACCAGCTAGGATTCTTTTGTTGTTTTTGTTTCCTCTTTTTTTCCATTCACAATCACTTAGTCACTTACAAAGATTATAAAGGAAAAAAAAAATTGAAGAAAAAAGGTTTAAGATTTAAACAAAAAAAAAATGTATAAAATCATGTTCTAAAGGAGTCAGAAATGTCTACTCTTTGATCCTTGAAATAATCAAGCATCTAAAATTTATATTATTTATCTTGTCTATTTTAGGACGTACTTGTTTAAATAAAGATACTTGGTGTTGGCGGTGGCAGTGGCCTTGTTGAACTTCCGTTTCTCAAATATTTATTGCCCTGCTTCACCATCTCATGCTGCCAGGCCTTTACTGGTGGCCCAAATCCCCCTGGTTTTGTTCAATGCTCAGCTGCTCTTCTCTGCTCAAATTTTTCTGCCCAACTATTTTTAGCACTTATTATATGGTGTGCCTTATAGTCTAAGCTAAACCATCTAACCTACCTTATTTTCTATGCAAACTGACATGTTGACGGGGAGATTATTGTAGTTGTCATAAAAATATTAGAATTTAGCCTTGAGGAGAAATGACAAATCTGTTCACAATGCAATAAAGAAAACAAAACTTCAAGAATAAATGTATCTGAGATTGATCAAACAAGCACAAAAATGAGCCTCGTCTTGCCTTAATATCCGAAGTAACATATCCACAATCCTGAAATCACTAGATTAGGATTGATTACAATGTACATGTACAATATATGCCTACAATTACAACAATATCTCTTTTTGCTAATAAAACATCATTGCTTTGTGAGGAATGCAAACTAATCTGGAAATCAATTTTGAGACTCTTCTCTCACATCTTACATTCTCCATGTCTATTTAGTTGATCAAAAGAGAAGGTCAATATAAACTACCCATTGGTATTAATCCCATGGCGCCGAGTAACCTGAGAGAAAGAAATATCAGATAGAGCGTAATAAGGCCTGCTCCCAACAATTTACTTGGTCGCATGTCATTCCGAGGTAATACTACAAGTGCCCAGATTAGTCCTGATACGAGAAATCCCATTGTGTAAAACAAGCTCTGGTCCTGGGGAATCACATATGAAGCTGGTCTGTTTGACCAGGCTCCGAGCAGCAATGACAAACCCAAACCAACAAGTGTGTTGAACATGGGACCTGCATAGCATCCAGACAAAGCAATCTGTACACCATCCCCACCATTCCTCGCCAACGCAACATTTGACGCCAAATCGCCCATAGAGTTACCCCATGCCAATACAGTTAAACCAAGGATGGAGGGATTGATTCCGAAGATTATACCAAATGCTACCAGCAAAGCAACAAGCTCATTAGCAATCATGTAAAACCATACAATACTCATAAGAAATCCACCTAAAACCCAGAGAATTAAGTAATTCTGAGGTGGATGATCAGATACAGTGAAACGATAAGCAAGAGCACCAAGTGAGCAACCCACTGCAACACCAATAAAATATGCAACCCATATGCTTTGAGAACTTAAATTGTCTCCGCTACTCCACAGAAATGCCAGGAGAATTGGTGCCAATAAAGCACTGGCAACAGCATATGGCTTTGACCACATTTCCTCCTCAACTGATGGAATTGTTAGACGTCTTGGCACTGTCAATGGCAACTCCAAGAGTGAAATTATTTTAGACCTTGAACAAGATGAATTGTTATTTTGAGTTGCCTCATCAGTCCAGCCCCATGGTCTTTCATGATCAAACTCACTGGCTTTCATTAAATGGTTTGAATAGATTGCCACATTTGAAGCCCACATCCATTGAGGTAAGGAAGGGTGGAGTCGTGGTGGATCATCTTCTGTATCGAGGTCAAGCAAAGAACTATACACTGAAACATCCTCTTCACTTCCTTGAGAAAATACACTTCCTCTGACAGGGAGCAGGGGAGTAACAACATCCAATTTCAACCGTTGTGCATGTTTCCTAAAAATCTCATTTGCAGCCACTAAAAATGCATAAACCACATAGATTGACACAAATGAAAGAGCCACCCCAACACTCACTTTCCCAAAAACTAAAATCATCAACAAGCACACAAGTGTAAAGAGAAAGAAACCAACATCCCTAATAAAACATTTCCTATCAATCTGAACTCCCTTCTCCGCGACACACAGTGAAACAGTCCCAACAACAATAGAAGTAACAAACACTGCGCCACCCAACACACTATTAAGTCCAACTTCACCAGTGTTTGTCCCCATAAATGCAGCTATACTCGCAAACACGTCCGGCGCTCCATTGCCAAGAGGAAGGAGAGTAACTCCAGCAACAGTCGGAGGCAACCTCAACAGACTTGAAAGCTTCTCCAAAGAACAACAAAAATAATCCGCAGCAGTGTTACCCAACAGATAAAACAATGCAGCCAACCAAATAAGCAATACTGCATAACCGAAAAGCGTAAATCCTCCACAACCACAATACAAGAACTTAACGTAATTAAAGAAACCCCCTGATGAACATTCCGGGTTCGCTTTCAAGAACTCACACTTGTTAGCAAAACCCTTATGATCAATCAATCCAGTACACAAAGCAGGATCGCCCACAGTGAAATTATTAGCTAAACTTGATGAATTGTCATTGATTTCTATTGTTTTTCGATGAATTACCAAAAACTGACTTAACCCATTATTCATAACAGGGTTTTGAGTCGAACTATGATCAATAAACGATGAAGATTGCCTTAAAATTGGGCTTTTCATCACATCTACATGGTTATACAATAAGAAAAACAAAATCAAGCTACAGAGTCCATTTAAAACCCCACGAAACTTGGGGTTTCTTGAACTATACAAACCATTTAACACCTTCATTTTCCAATATCCTTACCTATGAATCTCCCAAAAAACCCAGAAATCAAATTAGCCTAGGGTTTCATTTCTTGAACAAAAACAAAACCCTACACACTAACTAGAACAAAGCAATCAAAAAAAAAAAAAACCCAACTACGTATTGTTGAATCTGGGCAAGAAATTTGATGACTTACCGGTAAAGATTGATAAAGTTGAGAGATTTTTCCCGAAGAAATTAAGTTCTTTTCTGAAAAAGAAAAAATTGAACAGAATTTTGGGATTTCTTTTATCATAAGTATTGATTTGATTGTCTTGTTGTTTGAAGTAGTTTCTTGGTTACTTCCTCTAAGTTGTCTCTGTCAATTTCTGTGTGTATGAACACGTGTAAAGTGGTAGGGGTTTTTTTGAATGTTAGATAACATATAGGGTTCCAATAGTAAAATTAAAACTTAATAGAAAGCTAATTGATTTTTACTTTTCCTAATTTTAAAAGCATAATACAAAATAGTAAGTATAAATTAGAGGTTATTAATTATTAGACCATTCAATTTGGCTTTAACAATCCTGATTAATCAACATTTGATTAATGTAATTAATATACAAATATTTTTAAAGTTTAATGCAATAAAATTTGCATGTAAGCTTTAGCTTGAGAATTGAGATATAAATACTCCAATTCTATAAATATAGTATTCCTTTAATATCCATTAATATTATTTATTTTTTCAAAAGTAAATATGAGTGCAGAGCTTAGTGAGCGAGCAAAGTCCAAGAAAGTGGAACGTTTGTCATAGATAGAGCAATTGATTAGAAGAAAAAAAACGATTGGTTTAAGAGAAGGTGAATTCTCTTGAGAAAGATGACAATATTTTCTTATTTATTTTTTAAATAGAATAGAACAATTGACTAGAAGTAAAAGATTATTGGCCTGAGAGAAAGTGGTCTCTCTCGGTAAATATGGCCAAATTTCTCTTTTTTTTTTTTTTTTTGAGTTTTAGTTCGGTTGTGCAAAATAAGTTGATAGTTTTGACTCATAAAATTAATAAAATGATCATCTAGTTCAATATAAAATTTATAAACAATAATATTAAAAATAAACTCAATAATTGTTTGATAGGAAGATTATGTCCTACCAATAATACTTTCAATAAAACAGAAAGTATTACAAAGTTTGTTAATAAAGTACATATCACTAGTTAGACGCATTTTGGACCCAAACATTTTAAAGAAGTGACAATTACGTCCCACCGTCAGTATCTGTTAACAAAATCCGTCAAAGTAAACCCGTAAATCATAAAAAGACTAAAACAACCCTCAAACAGCCACTCCCACGTTCAACTCATTCCATAATTAATCTCGAATTTTTGGGTTTCTGCCGCAGCCACAAACAGCCACCACCAAAATTCATGGCAGCCGCTCCCTCCTGATCTTCGAAATAACGAATCAAACCCAAATGGTCTAAATTCACTGGCCAACAATCCTGATCTCCTCACCATCAAAATCCTGTCTTTTTATTTGCAGAAACTAAGCAAGTTCCCACATGCCATCCAAGGCTGTCGCCGCCTTCACTTGATATGTAACTGTCAACGAAA